>SJYA01008629.1:0-32408 GCA_006410615.1 Neotragus moschatus
TTTGCTGTAAGTCTTATATTTTTTTAATTAAATTATTTATGTATTAAAATAAAGTGGAAAAAAAAAATAAAAATTTTAAATAAATTGTATGCCTTTGGCTGTGCTTGAGCTTTTCTCTAATTGCGGCAAGTGGGGGCTACTTTCTAGCCGCGGGGGCTGAGGGGTTCTCTTTGAGGTGGCTTCTCTTGTTGTGGAGCGTGGGTTCCAGGGTGCCTGGGTCAGTAGTTGTGGGGTACACGGGCTTAGTTGCCCTGCAACATGTAGAATCTTAGCTCCCAGACCAAGAATCAAGCTTGTGCCCTCTGCATTGGCAGGCAGATCCTTAACTACTGGACCACCAACACTGGAATGTCCCAGTGGTTACTTAATTCTGGGGGCAAAAGGATGCCTATCCACCAAATGTACTCTCCAATTAAGTCATCTTATTTGTGATCAGAGAGTTTAGTGGATTTTGCAACCAAGAATTAGAGCTGTCTAGAGCCATATTTTGGACCACCATGGCGATTTATTGCTCAGATGACCCAAGAGTCGATGACCCAAAGAACCTACAGCTCTGTTTTGTAAACTGGGCTTCAGATCTTAAAAAAGCAGTTGATTTCACAGGTCTCTCTCTTCTACATCTGCTGTTCCCATTCAGGTTTATTGCTTAATGGGATTTTGCAGCTTGGGAGTGTTCATGAATCTATGTATTTCACCTAACTCTCAAGTCATTTGAATCTGATAGGATCCTAAGGTATTTAATAGCAAATATGTTATTGAGGAAAGACTTTGGAACTTGATAAAATTCTTTCCCAGTTTTAGGACAGTACCACTCCTACAGCTATCAAAAATGACACCTTTTCGGATTTTGAAAATCTCTTTTGTGGTCATTCTGCAGACCCCCTGACAACAAAGAAGTGAATTTCAGGAAGTCAGTTTAAAAACTGTAGCATTCACACATTCATATTTTAACTTAGTCATTCTTTCGCTAACAGATATTTATTGACCAGTAGTCCTAGTTATTTTGTAGGTGCCATGAGAGGTACCAATGGGTCATGGCAGATTCAGCTTACTTTTCAGTGTCTTCTGTGCTTATATTAGTCCTGTTTAGTAAGAGTCGGTGACCCAAAGAACTTCCACAGTTTTTTGTGGCAGAAAATTCACTCATGATCTTTGCATTCTGTAAAGGCCTTCATCCATCCATCCAGGGCTACTGAGTGCCTGCCGTGTGTCAGACTAGGTTCCAGGGCTGGATGTATGCCATTTGAAGATGAAAGGCACATTCAGAGGCACTCTCCTGGCAGCCTAGTGGTAACGACTTGTCTTGCCGTGCAGAAAGTGTGGATTCAGTTCCTGGTCTGGGAGCTAAGATCTCCCGTGCCTTGTGGCCAAAAAACCAACATGGTAAGACAGAAGCAATATTGTAACACATTCAATAAAGACTTAAAGGAAGAAAATGCCTTCAGAGATGACAGTCACGGTCATCTTAAGGAGCTCACAGTGTCGGGGGGAGAAGATAGCTAAGTAAGTGAACAGTTAAAGTTCATTGTGATAAGTGCTCTGGGAAAGCAAGTACAGGGGGAGATGGTGAGCCTATCCAGATGGGGTGATGTCAGGAAGGACTTTCAGGGTGGGGGCAACAGCTGAGGTTTTAAGGAAAAAGGAGAATTAGGTAAAGGAGGAAGAAAGGGCTTCCTAGGCAGGTGCAGAAGCACATAGAGCGTTTGTACCTGGGGACAATTGGAGTCTAGTTAAGCAGTTTTTTAAAATTTGTTTTTGGCTGCACTGGCCCTTCATTGCACTGCATAGGCTTAGTTGCTTCATGGCACGAAGTGAAGTGAAAGTCGCTCAGTCATGTCTGACTCTTTGAGACCCCATGGACTATTTCCTGCCAGGCTCCTCTGTCCGTGGAGTTCTCCAGGCAAGAATACTGCTGTAGGTGGCCGTTCCCTTCGCTGGGGGGTTTTCCCAACCCAGGGAGTGAACCCAGGTCTCCTGCACTGCAGGCCGGTTCTTTACCATCTGGGCCACCTGGGTAGCCCAAGAATGCTGGAGTGGTTAGCCTATCCTTTCTCCAGGGGATTGTCTTGACCCAAGGATCAAACCAGGGTCTTCTGCATTGCAGGCGAGTTCGTTATCAGCTGAGCCACCGGGGAAGCTCTTGTGGCACAAGGGATCTTATTAATAGTTTCCCAACAACGGATCGAGCCCAGGTGCCCTGCTTTGGAAGGCAGTCTTAAACCCCTGGACCAGAAGGGAAGCCCCAATTGGAGTCTGATTAACATGAGTTGACGAAGTGGCTCAGGGGAAGGCCAGAGGGGAAAGATGTGGCTGGAGTATTATTATTGTAATTTAGTTGCTAAGTCAGGTCCAACTCGTTTTGTAATCCTGTGATGCATCAAATTACATTGGTGCAGTGATAGCTTTCCAGAACATTACCAAGCATTACCAACTTTACCAAATGGTCACATTACCCAATGGTCACTGGATAATGTAACAACTACCCAGTGGTCACAGAATAGAGAGGCTCTCAGACCAAGTTCAGTCAGTTCAGTTCAGTTGCTCAGTTGTGTCGACTCTTTGCGACCCCATGAGTCACAGCATGCCAGGCCTCCCTGTCCATCACCAACTCCTGGAGTTCACTCAGACTCACGTCCATCGAGTCAGTGATGCCATCCAGCCATCTCATCGTCTGTCCCCTTCTTCTCCTGACCCCAATCCCTCCCAGCATCAGAGTCTTTTCCAATGAGTCAACTCTTTGCATGAGGTGGCCAAAGTACTGGAGCTTCAGATTTAGCATCATTCCTTCCAAAGAAATCCCAGGGTTGATGTCCTTCAGAATGGACTGGTTGGATCTCCTTGTAGTCCAAGGGACTCTCAAGAGTCTTCTCCAACACCACAGTTCANAAAGACTTAAAGGAAGAAAATGCCTTCAGAGATGACAGTCACGGTCATCTTAAGGAGCTCACAGTGTCGGGGGGAGAAGATAGCTAAGTAAGTGAACAGTTAAAGTTCATTGTGATAAGTGCTCTGGGAAAGCAAGTACAGGGGGAGATGGTGAGCCTATCCAGATGGGGTGATGTCAGGAAGGACTTTCAGGGTGGGGGCAACAGCTGAGGTTTTAAGGAAAAAGGAGAATTAGGTAAAGGAGGAAGAAAGGGCTTCCTAGGCAGGTGCAGAAGCACATAGAGCGTTTGTACCTGGGGACAATTGGAGTCTAGTTAAGCAGTTTTTTAAAATTTGTTTTTGGCTGCACTGGCCCTTCATTGCACTGCATAGGCTTAGTTGCTTCATGGCACGAAGTGAAGTGAAAGTCGCTCAGTCATGTCTGACTCTTTGAGACCCCATGGACTATTTCCTGCCAGGCTCCTCTGTCCGTGGAGTTCTCCAGGCAAGAATACTGCTGTAGGTGGCCGTTCCCTTCGCTGGGGGGTTTTCCCAACCCAGGGAGTGAACCCAGGTCTCCTGCACTGCAGGCCGGTTCTTTACCATCTGGGCCACCTGGGTAGCCCAAGAATGCTGGAGTGGTTAGCCTATCCTTTCTCCAGGGGATTGTCTTGACCCAAGGATCAAACCAGGGTCTTCTGCATTGCAGGCGAGTTCGTTATCAGCTGAGCCACCGGGGAAGCTCTTGTGGCACAAGGGATCTTATTAATAGTTTCCCAACAACGGATCGAGCCCAGGTGCCCTGCTTTGGAAGGCAGTCTTAAACCCCTGGACCAGAAGGGAAGCCCCAATTGGAGTCTGATTAACATGAGTTGACGAAGTGGCTCAGGGGAAGGCCAGAGGGGAAAGATGTGGCTGGAGTATTATTATTGTAATTTAGTTGCTAAGTCAGGTCCAACTCGTTTTGTAATCCTGTGATGCATCAAATTACATTGGTGCAGTGATAGCTTTCCAGAACATTACCAAGCATTACCAACTTTACCAAATGGTCACATTACCCAATGGTCACTGGATAATGTAACAACTACCCAGTGGTCACAGAATAGAGAGGCTCTCAGACCAAGTTCAGTCAGTTCAGTTCAGTTGCTCAGTTGTGTCGACTCTTTGCGACCCCATGAGTCACAGCATGCCAGGCCTCCCTGTCCATCACCAACTCCTGGAGTTCACTCAGACTCACGTCCATCGAGTCAGTGATGCCATCCAGCCATCTCATCGTCTGTCCCCTTCTTCTCCTGACCCCAATCCCTCCCAGCATCAGAGTCTTTTCCAATGAGTCAACTCTTTGCATGAGGTGGCCAAAGTACTGGAGCTTCAGATTTAGCATCATTCCTTCCAAAGAAATCCCAGGGTTGATGTCCTTCAGAATGGACTGGTTGGATCTCCTTGTAGTCCAAGGGACTCTCAAGAGTCTTCTCCAACACCACAGTTCAAAAGCATCAATTCTTTGGCGCTCAGCTTTCTTCACAGTCCAAGTTTCACATCCATACATGACCACAGGAAAAACCATAGCCTTGACTAGACAGACCTTTGTTGGCAAAGTAATGCCTCTGCTTTTGAATATGCTATCTAGGTTGGTCATAACTTTTCTTCCAAGGAGTAAGAGTGTCTTTTAATTTCATGGCTAAAATCACCATCTGCAGTGATTTTGGAGCCCCCCAAAATAAAGTCTGACCAAGTTAAGATGCTCAAATTGCACAGTCTATTAAATTAATTCAAAATATAAGCAAGAAACAGTTCTGGGTTCTGTTAACACTGGAATGGGGCTCCTGAGTGGTGGAAGGACTGAATGCCTGAATCCTGAGCTGGGCAGTGTTCATACATCCTGCCTCTCTCCGCCGCATCGGCTGCCCGCCGAGGATACGGTCTCAGGGACTCTGTAGGTGGAGGCTGCCTGTGGCCAGCACACGCTTGCTCTGTTGGGGAGATTTGGGATGTCAGGGTGTCTGGAAGAGCTGCGGCTTACCAGTGACCTGCAGAGAAGCTGTGTGTTTTACCTGTTTCTAGGTAAAATATGCATGGAACCCTAATGGGTGGCTGATTTTGGGATGATGTAACTGTCAACTGGGGCTTTCCTGGTGGCTTAGATGGTAAAGAATCTAACTGCAATGCAGGAGACCCAAGTTTGATCCCTGGGTTGGGAAGATCCCCTGGAGGATGGCATGGCAAGCCACTCCAGCATTCTTGCCTGGAGAATCCCATGGACAGAGGAGCCTGGTGGACTACAGTCCACGGGGTCGTGAAGAGTCGATCATGACTGAAGTGACTTAGCCACAGCTGAGTGACTTTCACTTTCGCTTTTTAACTGGGAGGTGGCAGATCCGTGTCTTACTATTATCTAGGATTTACTTGGTTCCCCCCTTGATTTTCTGCCTGGGAGCAATACTGTCTTCTGTTTTTTTCTTTTTATCAGTGTTTAGCACACATATGTTCCTTTTGTCTTGCTTGTCTTTAGTGCATCTTAAAAGTGACTGACAACATATCCATGAAATTCGTGCTGTCTCTTTTTCTGGTTTTCTATGTACCAGAATTAAATGTTCTTTAATAGCATGGCAAATACATAGGGTACACGAATTATAAAGGTTTATATACACTAATTGGGAATTTGGACTTTATCCTGTGGACAGCAGGCTAAAACATTTCTTTTTCTTTTTTAAAGCAGAACGAGCAGATTCGTATGTTAAAGATCATAATGCAGGCAGATTGGAGACCGGATCTGTGGGAGGCAAACCTGGAATGGATGGTACCCTGTGTGGGAAGAGAGATGAACCTTGCAAAGTATTGGTAGCAGGGAGGAAAGGTGTAGAGACAGAGTTAGGAGCTTTTTTAGGAGATGATGATGGATTTTTGGGTGGATGGGGGACCATTCCTGGAGATGGAGAATATGGCAGGAGGGGCTGGAACAGGGGCCTCTATTTTAAAGAATGCAGTTTTGCACATTGTTGCAGCCAGCTGGGCTGGAATGAACAGGTGACCTCAGAATTTCGTTGGCTTCTAGCAGCAGATCTTGGTTTTTTTGCTCCTGTCACACATGAGGCTGAGCAGGTCTCTGGTTGCTGTTTCCAGCTGGGTCTGCTCCACGCTTCTTTCCCGTGCAGGGACCAGGCAGAGAGAGCACGGCCATCTCAGGACGTGCCATTTCCACACGGAGCTGAGGAGTGAGAGAGCTGGCTGAAACCCGTGCTGTAGATTTGGCTTACGGTGGCTGCAGTTTCCTTCCTCTTAATGGACAAGTGGAATTTTATATTCCTCCCTTGAATCTGGGCTTACCTTAGTGATTTGTCTGCCTCATGGGACATGGTGGAAGAGACATTCTGGGGGTGTCTGTTGAAACTTCTGTTCTTTGTTGGCTTACTAACATGGGGGGTGGACAGGGATATAAAGTGAAATATTGTGGTTGCTAATATAGTATCCTGTAGATGCTGGGCCTCACATGCTTGTCGGGCTTCTAAATAACACACAGAATAGAAAACGGCTATGACAGGGGCCTCCCTGGCGGCCCAGTGGTTAAGACTCCAACCTTCCACTATAGGGCGTGTAGGTTTGACCCCTGATGAGGGGACTGAGATCCTGAATGCTCTGCGGTGTGGCCAAGAAAAAAAAGTTATAGTAACAAGGGTATTTCTGTTATTTTCTGATTAGCTCTCAGTTATTCAGCAAATTAGAACACCTCGACCACCCTTTTCACTGAGTTTTCTGGTCGGTTATGGTTTTGCAGATCCAGCTGAAGTCTCATCAGGGTCACTTTATCATTTCAGCCGTAGCTTGCTGTGGGTGGACTTCTCATAGCCCTGATACTCTTGACTTGGTTTTCCAATCCCTTTCTTTTAAAAGCGCCACACGTCATAGTACCTTGCTAAATAGCGACTGAAAACGAATTCTGTAGTCCTGCTATATCCTTTCCGTTTCCAAACCAAAAGGCATGGAGAGTAACTGAAAGTAAGAAATAACCTCTTCCCCTGACTGTCCTGGTTTCAGATCTTCACGTCTTTGTGTGTCTAGCCCCTCTTTCAATCCGTTTGTTACTAGATGTTTAAAAAACCTAACATGTAATTCGGAGAAGGCAATGGCACCCCACTGCAGTACTCTTGCCTGGAAAATCCCATGGATTCAGGAGCCTGGTAGGCTGCAGTCCATGGGGTCGCTAAGAATAGGACACGACTTCACTTTCACTTTTCACTTTCATGCATTGGAGAAGGAAATGGCAACCCACTCCAGTGTTCTTGCCTGGAGAATCCCAGGGACGGGGGAGCCTCGTGGGCTGCTCTCTATGGGGTCGCACAGAGTCGGACATGACTGAAGCGACTTAGCAGCAACATGTAATTACACTGATTTGGGAGAAGAGAAACGAGAGCAAAAAAATTAGCAGTGTTGAAGCAGTGACGTTGATCTTACCCAGGCTCACTAATGGTAACTGATATTTATCCGGGTTCTTTTGTGAAACAGAATAGGGTGTGTGTGTGTGTGTGTGTGTGTGTGTGTGTGTGTGTGTGCGCACATTATATACACACACACACACACAGGGATGGAGGGAGACAGAGAAGAAGTGGGGGAAAGGAGAGAAAGACAGATAGAAAGAGGTTTATTTTAAGGAGCTGGCTTCCGTGATTGTGGAGTCTGCTTATGCCTCGGCTCCGTGGACTGTAGCCAGGCTCCTCTGTCCTTGGGACTTTTTCCAGGCAAGAACACTGGAGCGGGTTGCCATTTCCTTCCCCAGGGCATGTTCCCTACCCAGGGATCAAACCCACGTCTCCTGCATTACAGGTGAATTCTTTACCACTGAGCCATTGGGGAAGCCCAGTTGTGGAGTGTGGGGAGTCCCAAATCTGCAGGGCAGGCCAGAGGCTGGAAACTCCTAGAGAACAGATGTTGCACCTTAAGTCTGGAGGCAGTCTAGAGGCAGAATTCTCTCTTCCTCCGGGAACTGCAGTCTTTTTCTTGTAGGGCCTTCAGCTGATTAGACAAGGCTCACCTGTGTTATAGGAGGATGATATACTTCACTCGAAGTGAAGTCATTTAAAATGTTGACCACGTCTGAAAAATATCTTCACAGTCACCTCTGAAATGATGTTTGGCCAACTATCCACATACTGTGGCCCAGCCCAGTTGGCACATGAGAGTAACCATCACCTGACTAGTTGTTAAGATTCCTGTCCTCCCGTTAGCTGCAGAGCTTCGGCTCAGCACCTGCTGCAGGCAGCCTTGGGAAGGGCAGTTCACTGAAGAGGGTTTAACCCAGCATCCTTGGCCGCCAGATCCCCTTCTGTGTGCACATTTGTGTTGAGGTGAGTGGAGCAGAGACATGATTTTGCCACCAAAGGTCTGTCTATCAGAGCTATGGTTTTTCCAGTAGTCATGTATGGATGTGAGAGTTGGACTATAAAGCTGAGAGCCGAAAAACTGATGCTTTTCAACTGTGATGTTGGAGAAAACTCTTGAGAGTCCCTTAGACTGCAAGGAGATCCAACCAGTCCATCCTAAAGGAGATCAGTCCTGAATATTCATTGGAAGGACTGATGCTGAAGCTGAAACTCCAATCCTTTGGCCACCTGATGCAAAGAACTGACTCACTGGAAAAGATCCTGATGCTGGGAAAGACTTAAGGCAGGAGGAGAAGGGGATGACAGAGGATGAAATGGTTGGATGGCGTCACTGACTCAATGGACATGAGTTTGAGTAAACTCTGGGAGTTGGTGATGGATGGGGAAGCCTGGCGTGCTGCAGTCCATGGGGTCGCAAAGAGTTGGACACAACCGAGTGACTGAACTGAACTGAGTGGAGAAGACACATCACTGCCTTTGCTGTGATCATCGTAGCCTCAAGTCGTGAGCTTGGGTTTCAGAAGGGCTTTGTGCATGGGTGAGGAAATACCTTTGTTTTGGGCTGACTGGGGCTTCCTTGGCTTTGATCTTTGGGAGTGAGCCTTTGGCTTGCCTTCCCCTTTCTTTCGCTGCCTCTTTGTCTCCATCTCAGAGTGCAAAAGGGAAGCGGACTGTTTGCATTTAGTGACTATGTGGCTTTGCTTTGATGGGGCCACGGTGCTGCTGGAGGAGTTTGCATGGTCTGTGGCTCACGGACCAGGTTCTGGCTGGGTTTAGAAACTTGATCAGGGATGAGTGTGTATATTGTTCTCTGGCCATTTCCGTCCTTCCCCTTGCTTTGTTTACCTCCTGTGGCTCTCCACCGGCGTGAGGATTTGATTGCTGGCTCCTCTTACACCAAGTGCCTCCTTTGAGCTCCAGCTCCATGCTGGTGCTCTGGTAGCAGACTGCTACATCAACATCTGAACAACTGAATCCTGGGCTCCAGTGGCTGAACATCTCCCATCATTCTCAGCCCACATAATGCTGAGAACAAAGGTGCTTTTAGTCTCCTGCAGGGGGTTGCATTGCTCCTTTTCCTGTTTCCCATTCACCCTCATCAGAAAAGTCAGCTCTCACCGAGGTGGTCGTTTATCTTCTCATTCTCCAGAGCTGACATCCTTCCTGCATTCTCAGAGCTGGAAATCAGCTAGATCTTTGTCTGGATTGTAGACCTCAACTCTTCATCCGGGATCAAAGGTACTGTATTTGAAATGCAGAATTCTACTGAAGCCTGCATGGGTCAGACCCACCCTCCAGGCGAACCTGCGCAGAGGTGGCAGTCTAGTGTGTGTGCGCTCAGTTGTGTCTGAGTCTTTGCAACCCCACTGACTGTAGCCTGCCAGGCTCCTCTGTCCATGAGGTGTCCCAGGGAAGAAAACTGGAGTGGATCGCCATTTCCTTTTCCAGGGGTCTTCCCCACCCAGGGATGGAGCCTGCGACTCCTGCAGTTGTGAGGGAAGCCTACATGTAGAGCTAAAAGAGAATTCTGAGGTTTCTCTTTCTGCAGATACTCTAGACTGAGTAGAGGGTTTCAGCCTGATGATCATAAAGATTTGTATTTATTACTTTTACTTCTAAGATAGTATTTCTCAGCTTTTAGAATGATTCTTTGCCTAAGGAGCAAAGTTAAATTTAATTTGAATTTTCTTTTAAGGAGAGAAGTGAAATAGTGAGGAATAAAGATTTTGTGGAGTAGGCTTAGACCTTAGAGGACTCCAGACATTTTTTTTTAAATTGAGATATAATTCACATAGCGTGGACTTCATCCTTTTAAAGTGCTTATTTACAATTTAGTAGCTGTACAGTCATCACTAATTCCGGAACATTTTCATACCCCAGAAGAAAGTACATACCCATCAGCATTCCTCTCTGATTCCCATCAGTCACTCCCCAGCATTCTGTCCCTGGCAACCACCAATCTACTTGTGAACTCTAGAGATCTTTCCATTTTGATTTTTTATATATACAGAATCATTCAATATGTGACGTTTTAGTAACTGGCTTCCTAGACTTAGCACAATATAGGTGGACACTTGGGGTGTTTCCACACTTTGACTGTGATGAATAATGCTGCTATGAACTTTTGTGTACAGGTTTTGTGTGCAGACGTATGTTTTTAGTTCTCTTAGGTATATTCCTAGGAGTGGAATTTCTGGGTCATTAGGAAGCCGTGTGTTTGGCTTTTTGAGGAGTTGATGGACTCTTTTCTAAGTGAGGCATGCTGTTTCGCAGTTCTACCAGCAGGGTATTAGGGTTTGATTGCTCAACGTCCTCAACATTTGTTGTTGTCTATCTTTTCAATTGTAGTCGTCCTAGGAGAGGATGAAGTACCTCATTGTGGTTTTTTTTTTTAAATAATTTTATTTATTTTTGTTTTTTGCCTGTGCTGGATCTTTTTTGCTGTGAGTGTTGCAGTGAGTGGGAGGGGGTGGGTACTCACTGTGGCGTCTGGACTTTCATTGCAGTGGCTTCTTTTGTTGCAGACCACACACCACACACTCTGGAGGTCAGGCTCAATAGTTGTGACGTGGGCTTAATTGCTCTCTGGCGTGCAGGATCTTCCCGGGTCAGGGATTGGACCTGAGCCTCCTGAATTGGCAGAAAGATTCTTTACCACTGAGCCATCAGGCAGGCTCCTCATTGTGGTGTGGATTTATGCCTCCCTTATACGCACAGTACATCATGAGAAACGCTGGGCTGGAAGAAGCACGAGCCGGAATCAAGATTGCTGGGAGACATATCAATAACCTCAGATATGCAGATGACACCACCCTTATGGCAGAAACTGAAGAGGAGCTAAAAAGCCTCTTGAATGGAAAGTGAAAGAGGAGAGTAAAAAAGTGGCTTAAAGCTCAACATTCAGAAAATGAAGATCATGGCATCTGGTCCCATGACTTCATGGGAAATAGACGGGGAAACAGTATCAGACTTTATTTTTGGGGGCTCCAAAATCACTGCAGATGGTGACTGCAGCCATGAAATTAAAAGACGTTTACTCCTTGGAAGGAAAGTTATGACCAACCTAGATAGCATATTCAAAAGCAGAGACATTACTTTGCCAACAAAGGTCTGTCTTCTAGTCAAGGCTATAGTTTTTCCAATGGTCATGTATGGATGTAAGAGTTGGACTGTGAAGAAAGCCGAACACTGAAGAATTAATGCTTTTGAACTGTGGTGTTGGAGAAGACTCTTGAGAGTCCCTTGGACTGCCAGGAGATCCAACCAGTCCAGTCAGGAGATTCAACCAATCCATCCTAAAGGAGATCAGTCCTGGATGTTCATTGGAAGGACTGATGCTGAGGCTGAAACTCCAGTACTTTGGCCACCTCATGCGAAGAGTTGACTCATTGGAAAAGACCCTGATGCTGGGAGGGATTGGAGGCAGGAGGAGAAGGGGTTGACAGAGGATGAGATGGCTGGATGGCATCACCGACTCGATGGACATGAGTCTGAGTGAACTCCGGGAGTTGGTGATGGACAGGGAAGCCTGGCGTGCTGCGATTCATGGGGTCGCAATGAGTCGACACGACTGAGCGACTGAACTGAACTGAACGACAAATGATTTTGAGAATCTTTTCAAGTGCTGTTGCCACTTGTATATTTTCTTCGGAGAAATGTTTATTCATATTATTTGCCCGTTTAAAAAATTAGATGTTTGTCCTTTTATTGTTGAGAGGTGGGGATTCTTTATATATTGTGGATATAGATCTCTTACCGATTGATTACATGATTTGCAAATATTTTCTCCCATTTTGTTAATGTCCTTTCACAAAGTGTTCTTTGAAGCATAAACATTTTGATGAAGTCCAGTTTATACATATTTTTTCTTTTGTTGCTTGTACTTTCGGTGTCTTACCTGAGAAACCAGTGCCCGATTCAACATCATGATGCTTTACATCTATGTTTTCTTTTAGGAATTTTGTAGTTTTAGCTCTTATTAAGGATTCGACTCCTTGTGGATTAATTTTTACACCTGGTGATACGTGGTCCGGCATAGGGGTCCATCTTCATTCTTTGCATGTGGATGTCCAGTTCTACCAGCACCATTTGTCCGAGATGTCTGGCAACCTTGTCCAAAATCAATTGTCTTCAAATATATACATCTATTTCTATAGTCTCGGTTCTATTCCATTGATCTGTATGTCTATCTTGATGCCTGTTGGACCTTGACTTTTAATCCCTAAGTTTCCTGGACGAGCAAGTATACTTAGGGCAGAAGTGACTTGTGGGAATTCCTTTTATCTCTGTAGGTTCAGGATTTATCCTGGCATTTGGCTCAGAAGTTCATTATCTCCGCAATTCTCCAGTGCTTTTAAGATGATTTTTAAAGTTATTTATTTATACAGCATTAAAAAAAAATGTTTTCAGGAAGAGGGGGCAGTGTATTCCTGAGAAGATTTTGGGAAATAGGGAAATTATTCATGGTATCTTAGAGAAGGACCATTGTATTCAGTGGGACTTCCCAGGTGGCTCAGTGTTATAGAATTCACCTGCCAATGCCGGAAACACGGGAGATGCAGGTTCGATCTCTGAATCAGGAAGATCCCCTGGAGGAGGGCATGGCAATCCACCCCAGTATTCCTGCCTGGAGAATCCCATGGACAGAGGAGCCTGGCGGGCTACGGTCCACAGGGTGGCAAAGAGTCAGACGTGACTAAGCTCTCGCACACAGGACAAATCAGATATTCAATACTGCTTTTAAAGTCAAATTTGTGACATCTAGTAATAGCAGCTGCCATTTATCGAGCACTTTTTCTGTTCCCTGGTGGTTCAGATGGCAAAGAATCTGCCTGCAGTGCAGGAAGATCCCCTGGAGAAGGGAATGGCATCCCACTCTAGTATTCTTGCCTGGAGAATCCCATGGACAGAGGACCTGGCGGGCTACAGTCCATGGGGTCGCAAAGAGTCGGACACGATTGAGCAACTAACACACACATTTTCTGTCCCAAGCTTTCAACTGGGCATGACATTAACTTTTAATCTCATTAGCATAATGAACCTGTAACACGATGGGTACCCGCATTATTTCTGTTTTATAAACGAATAAGCAGAGACTTCAGAGGTTCTGAAACTTAACCTAAGGACAAACAGTGGCTATTAGCTGCGTTTAACCAGACCCAGACCTTGGACTCCTTAGCCAGGCTCCTGGCCCCAAGGGAACTACCCTGCTGCCTGTTCCAGTTTCCAGTTCTTTCACGAGCGCTGGAAAGCTTTAAAGCCTGAGCTTTGTCTCCCTTTCCTGTCTCGCCTTTGCCTGCCCCCTTGTGGTGGAAAGTGGGCGCTCTGGAGAGTCGGTCACAGCTGCTCTCACTTCCTGGGTACACTTCCGGCTCAGACAGAGAGTGGTGCCCAGGAACATGAGTTTTCACGTGTTCCCAGGGGACTTCTGTTGCCTTGGGTCTTGGACCTGACTTTAAGAAGATCTGTAGGATGATTTGTATGTACGTATCATGATGTGAACATGACCTGTTTATATCATGGATACTGTGGACTACTGGGTTCTCTTTCCTATTACCGAAGAGAGGGTTTTCCCAGTGTCTGGGGAGTGGCCCTTTCCCCTTTAGTCCCTTGTAAAGCAGTATATGACTTCAATTACTGTTACTGTTATTGGCTCTGCTTGAAGGATGTGGAATCCTAGTTGCCCATCCAGGGATCAAGCCCACTCCGCGTTGGAAGTGCGGAGTCTTAACCGCTGAACCACCAGGGAAGTGCAATACTTGAATTACTTTCTTCCTAACTTGGTTTACGTAGTTTTGTCTGCATTGGGCCCTTGTTGCTGTGTGGGCTTTTCTTTAGTTTGGCAAGTGGGGCTACTCTTCAGCTGCAGCGTGTGGGTTTCTTGTTGCAGCGGCTTCTCTCGTTGCAGAGCAGAGGCTCAAGGGCCCTCGGACTTCAGTAGTTGTGGCGCACGGGCTTAGTTGCTCCCTGGCATGTGGGGTATTTTTGGACCAGGGATTGAAGCCGTTTGTCCTTCATTGGCAGGTGGATTCTCTACCAGTGAGCCACCGGGGAAGGCCTCAATGGTACTTTGAAATGAGAGCGTGTGCCTAGTGCTTTGTAAGCTCTGTTGTCAGGGAGAGATGAGAATGTTCCAGTCAGGACAACTTTGATGTTAAAATGTAACATGCAGTAACTTTTTGGGTTTGACTATGGTGGGAGCTGAAGGGAAAAGTAAAGTATCTGGTTATTTTAAGGAAGAAAAATTTTACACTTTCTTCACCTTCCTTTGCCCACTCTATCTTAGATCGTGAAGTGGTCTGACTGCTGTTTGCCGTTAGCTTGCCGACCTGGGGATCCTTATCAATTAATTGCCAAAGCAAGTGTGGATGACTTCAGCAAGCTAGGGGTGGCATTCCTGGAAGATAGACTCCAGATGGCTAATGGATTGATACCGCAGAAGATCGTGTGTAAGTAACTTGGGGAAATGTTCATCATAGCAGGATGCCATCGTTAACAAGCTTAAGGACGATTGAGTACTCCTGTTTGGTATGACTTAAGGGCAACTCTGGTGGAATAACTGTTAAGGCATGTCCAACTGCAGCCCGCCAAGACTCTTCTGTCTATGGGATTCTCCAGGCAACAAAACTGCGGTGGGTTACCATTTCCTCTCCAGGAGATCATCCCGACCCAGGGATCGAACCCAAGTTTCCTGCATTGGCAGGTGGATTCCTTACTGCTGAGCCACCAGGGAGGCCCTGGTTTCTCAGTATCATTATCGCATAAAAGATTGACACCCACGCAGCTGAATCTGTAAGCAAGTGGACAGTCACCTCTGAAACTCCATCTGTTCACCAATCAACACGAGGGTCTGAAGTTTTCTGATCTGTATGGGAAAGGTGTGGAAATTCTGCAGTTTCACTGGGGACTGTCAGGGGTACCCTTCTAACCGGGGAGCGGGGGGTGGGGAGCGGTTATGTGGGTCCCACGGAGGGCATGGAGTTGAAGGGTGATGTGAGCTCCGTGGAATGGAGGTCTTGTGGTACAGAGAAAGCCCCGAGGTTTTGCGCTGAGATGTGAGACAAGGCAGAGGGTTGATGGGCTGTCTTTTTTCTTCCCTTTAGCTGTCCACTTGCAGGATTCTGCCCTAAAGGAACTTAAGGGTCAGATCTCAGATCCGCCAGCCCAGCTCCTGCAGCCCGACCCCGAATCTTGTATTGAGAGGAACCCTCCTGAGCCCGACACTATGGAGGACCCTCCGTCTCCGGGTTCCGCATCCACACGGGGGCCAGGCGGGGCCCCTGGGGGCAGCGAGCCAGCCTCAGACGGTGACAGAGGCGTGGGCTCTGTCGAGCACTGTCCCCTCCATCTGTCCAGCTGCCACGAGTGTTTGGAGCTTGAGAACAGCACCATTGAATCCGTCAGGTTTGCCTCTGCAGAGAACATTCCAGATCTCCCTTACGACTACAGTGGCAGTTTGGAGGGCCTTGCTGACGATCTCTGCCCCGAGAGGGACGGGAGGAGGGTCAACGTCACGGGTAAGGCCCCCAACATCCTCCTGTATGTGGGCTCTGACTCCCGGGATGGCCAGGACCGGCTCCAGCAGGCCCGATCGGCGCTGGCTGACTGTGTGGACATGGACTGTTACACTCTGTACCACCTGCCTCCAGAAAGTGCTCTCAGGGACCCGTGGCCGGATAACTGTCTGCTGCTGATCATCGCCACTGGGGAGCCCGTCCCTGAGGACCTGTCCCGGAGGTTCATGGCCTATCTTTCTCAGGGAGGGAAGGTGCTGGCCCTGGCGTCATCCTTCACGCTGCCTGGCTTCCCGGTGACCAGCAAGGCCCCGCTGCAGGACACGGTTCAGAGCTTGGTTTTCTGCAAGGCGGACGGGAGCCTGGTGAGGCTCAGCGTCCTGAGCAGTGGCTTCGTTTACGAGGAGGGGCCCGGGGAGCCACTCGGCCCCGGCAAGCTCCATGGCCACCTGGACAGTGAGGACGGGGACAGGCTGGTGGTGCAAGTGCCTTTCGGGANCTCCAAAATCACTGCAGATGGTGACTGCAGCCATGAAATTAAAAGACGTTTACTCCTTGGAAGGAAAGTTATGACCAACCTAGATAGCATATTCAAAAGCAGAGACATTACTTTGCCAACAAAGGTCTGTCTTCTAGTCAAGGCTATAGTTTTTCCAATGGTCATGTATGGATGTAAGAGTTGGACTGTGAAGAAAGCCGAACACTGAAGAATTAATGCTTTTGAACTGTGGTGTTGGAGAAGACTCTTGAGAGTCCCTTGGACTGCCAGGAGATCCAACCAGTCCAGTCAGGAGATTCAACCAATCCATCCTAAAGGAGATCAGTCCTGGATGTTCATTGGAAGGACTGATGCTGAGGCTGAAACTCCAGTACTTTGGCCACCTCATGCGAAGAGTTGACTCATTGGAAAAGACCCTGATGCTGGGAGGGATTGGAGGCAGGAGGAGAAGGGGTTGACAGAGGATGAGATGGCTGGATGGCATCACCGACTCGATGGACATGAGTCTGAGTGAACTCCGGGAGTTGGTGATGGACAGGGAAGCCTGGCGTGCTGCGATTCATGGGGTCGCAATGAGTCGACACGACTGAGCGACTGAACTGAACTGAACGACAAATGATTTTGAGAATCTTTTCAAGTGCTGTTGCCACTTGTATATTTTCTTCGGAGAAATGTTTATTCATATTATTTGCCCGTTTAAAAAATTAGATGTTTGTCCTTTTATTGTTGAGAGGTGGGGATTCTTTATATATTGTGGATATAGATCTCTTACCGATTGATTACATGATTTGCAAATATTTTCTCCCATTTTGTTAATGTCCTTTCACAAAGTGTTCTTTGAAGCATAAACATTTTGATGAAGTCCAGTTTATACATATTTTTTCTTTTGTTGCTTGTACTTTCGGTGTCTTACCTGAGAAACCAGTGCCCGATTCAACATCATGATGCTTTACATCTATGTTTTCTTTTAGGAATTTTGTAGTTTTAGCTCTTATTAAGGATTCGACTCCTTGTGGATTAATTTTTACACCTGGTGATACGTGGTCCGGCATAGGGGTCCATCTTCATTCTTTGCATGTGGATGTCCAGTTCTACCAGCACCATTTGTCCGAGATGTCTGGCAACCTTGTCCAAAATCAATTGTCTTCAAATATATACATCTATTTCTATAGTCTCGGTTCTATTCCATTGATCTGTATGTCTATCTTGATGCCTGTTGGACCTTGACTTTTAATCCCTAAGTTTCCTGGACGAGCAAGTATACTTAGGGCAGAAGTGACTTGTGGGAATTCCTTTTATCTCTGTAGGTTCAGGATTTATCCTGGCATTTGGCTCAGAAGTTCATTATCTCCGCAATTCTCCAGTGCTTTTAAGATGATTTTTAAAGTTATTTATTTATACAGCATTAAAAAAAAATGTTTTCAGGAAGAGGGGGCAGTGTATTCCTGAGAAGATTTTGGGAAATAGGGAAATTATTCATGGTATCTTAGAGAAGGACCATTGTATTCAGTGGGACTTCCCAGGTGGCTCAGTGTTATAGAATTCACCTGCCAATGCCGGAAACACGGGAGATGCAGGTTCGATCTCTGAATCAGGAAGATCCCCTGGAGGAGGGCATGGCAATCCACCCCAGTATTCCTGCCTGGAGAATCCCATGGACAGAGGAGCCTGGCGGGCTACGGTCCACAGGGTGGCAAAGAGTCAGACGTGACTAAGCTCTCGCACACAGGACAAATCAGATATTCAATACTGCTTTTAAAGTCAAATTTGTGACATCTAGTAATAGCAGCTGCCATTTATCGAGCACTTTTTCTGTTCCCTGGTGGTTCAGATGGCAAAGAATCTGCCTGCAGTGCAGGAAGATCCCCTGGAGAAGGGAATGGCATCCCACTCTAGTATTCTTGCCTGGAGAATCCCATGGACAGAGGACCTGGCGGGCTACAGTCCATGGGGTCGCAAAGAGTCGGACACGATTGAGCAACTAACACACACATTTTCTGTCCCAAGCTTTCAACTGGGCATGACATTAACTTTTAATCTCATTAGCATAATGAACCTGTAACACGATGGGTACCCGCATTATTTCTGTTTTATAAACGAATAAGCAGAGACTTCAGAGGTTCTGAAACTTAACCTAAGGACAAACAGTGGCTATNGATTGAGCAACTAACACACACATTTTCTGTCCCAAGCTTTCAACTGGGCATGACATTAACTTTTAATCTCATTAGCATAATGAACCTGTAACACGATGGGTACCCGCATTATTTCTGTTTTATAAACGAATAAGCAGAGACTTCAGAGGTTCTGAAACTTAACCTAAGGACAAACAGTGGCTATTAGCTGCGTTTAACCAGACCCAGACCTTGGACTCCTTAGCCAGGCTCCTGGCCCCAAGGGAACTACCCTGCTGCCTGTTCCAGTTTCCAGTTCTTTCACGAGCGCTGGAAAGCTTTAAAGCCTGAGCTTTGTCTCCCTTTCCTGTCTCGCCTTTGCCTGCCCCCTTGTGGTGGAAAGTGGGCGCTCTGGAGAGTCGGTCACAGCTGCTCTCACTTCCTGGGTACACTTCCGGCTCAGACAGAGAGTGGTGCCCAGGAACATGAGTTTTCACGTGTTCCCAGGGGACTTCTGTTGCCTTGGGTCTTGGACCTGACTTTAAGAAGATCTGTAGGATGATTTGTATGTACGTATCATGATGTGAACATGACCTGTTTATATCATGGATACTGTGGACTACTGGGTTCTCTTTCCTATTACCGAAGAGAGGGTTTTCCCAGTGTCTGGGGAGTGGCCCTTTCCCCTTTAGTCCCTTGTAAAGCAGTATATGACTTCAATTACTGTTACTGTTATTGGCTCTGCTTGAAGGATGTGGAATCCTAGTTGCCCATCCAGGGATCAAGCCCACTCCGCGTTGGAAGTGCGGAGTCTTAACCGCTGAACCACCAGGGAAGTGCAATACTTGAATTACTTTCTTCCTAACTTGGTTTACGTAGTTTTGTCTGCATTGGGCCCTTGTTGCTGTGTGGGCTTTTCTTTAGTTTGGCAAGTGGGGCTACTCTTCAGCTGCAGCGTGTGGGTTTCTTGTTGCAGCGGCTTCTCTCGTTGCAGAGCAGAGGCTCAAGGGCCCTCGGACTTCAGTAGTTGTGGCGCACGGGCTTAGTTGCTCCCTGGCATGTGGGGTATTTTTGGACCAGGGATTGAAGCCGTTTGTCCTTCATTGGCAGGTGGATTCTCTACCAGTGAGCCACCGGGGAAGGCCTCAATGGTACTTTGAAATGAGAGCGTGTGCCTAGTGCTTTGTAAGCTCTGTTGTCAGGGAGAGATGAGAATGTTCCAGTCAGGACAACTTTGATGTTAAAATGTAACATGCAGTAACTTTTTGGGTTTGACTATGGTGGGAGCTGAAGGGAAAAGTAAAGTATCTGGTTATTTTAAGGAAGAAAAATTTTACACTTTCTTCACCTTCCTTTGCCCACTCTATCTTAGATCGTGAAGTGGTCTGACTGCTGTTTGCCGTTAGCTTGCCGACCTGGGGATCCTTATCAATTAATTGCCAAAGCAAGTGTGGATGACTTCAGCAAGCTAGGGGTGGCATTCCTGGAAGATAGACTCCAGATGGCTAATGGATTGATACCGCAGAAGATCGTGTGTAAGTAACTTGGGGAAATGTTCATCATAGCAGGATGCCATCGTTAACAAGCTTAAGGACGATTGAGTACTCCTGTTTGGTATGACTTAAGGGCAACTCTGGTGGAATAACTGTTAAGGCATGTCCAACTGCAGCCCGCCAAGACTCTTCTGTCTATGGGATTCTCCAGGCAACAAAACTGCGGTGGGTTACCATTTCCTCTCCAGGAGATCATCCCGACCCAGGGATCGAACCCAAGTTTCCTGCATTGGCAGGTGGATTCCTTACTGCTGAGCCACCAGGGAGGCCCTGGTTTCTCAGTATCATTATCGCATAAAAGATTGACACCCACGCAGCTGAATCTGTAAGCAAGTGGACAGTCACCTCTGAAACTCCATCTGTTCACCAATCAACACGAGGGTCTGAAGTTTTCTGATCTGTATGGGAAAGGTGTGGAAATTCTGCAGTTTCACTGGGGACTGTCAGGGGTACCCTTCTAACCGGGGAGCGGGGGGTGGGGAGCGGTTATGTGGGTCCCACGGAGGGCATGGAGTTGAAGGGTGATGTGAGCTCCGTGGAATGGAGGTCTTGTGGTACAGAGAAAGCCCCGAGGTTTTGCGCTGAGATGTGAGACAAGGCAGAGGGTTGATGGGCTGTCTTTTTTCTTCCCTTTAGCTGTCCACTTGCAGGATTCTGCCCTAAAGGAACTTAAGGGTCAGATCTCAGATCCGCCAGCCCAGCTCCTGCAGCCCGACCCCGAATCTTGTATTGAGAGGAACCCTCCTGAGCCCGACACTATGGAGGACCCTCCGTCTCCGGGTTCCGCATCCACACGGGGGCCAGGCGGGGCCCCTGGGGGCAGCGAGCCAGCCTCAGACGGTGACAGAGGCGTGGGCTCTGTCGAGCACTGTCCCCTCCATCTGTCCAGCTGCCACGAGTGTTTGGAGCTTGAGAACAGCACCATTGAATCCGTCAGGTTTGCCTCTGCAGAGAACATTCCAGATCTCCCTTACGACTACAGTGGCAGTTTGGAGGGCCTTGCTGACGATCTCTGCCCCGAGAGGGACGGGAGGAGGGTCAACGTCACGGGTAAGGCCCCCAACATCCTCCTGTATGTGGGCTCTGACTCCCGGGATGGCCAGGACCGGCTCCAGCAGGCCCGATCGGCGCTGGCTGACTGTGTGGACATGGACTGTTACACTCTGTACCACCTGCCTCCAGAAAGTGCTCTCAGGGACCCGTGGCCGGATAACTGTCTGCTGCTGATCATCGCCACTGGGGAGCCCGTCCCTGAGGACCTGTCCCGGAGGTTCATGGCCTATCTTTCTCAGGGAGGGAAGGTGCTGGCCCTGGCGTCATCCTTCACGCTGCCTGGCTTCCCGGTGACCAGCAAGGCCCCGCTGCAGGACACGGTTCAGAGCTTGGTTTTCTGCAAGGCGGACGGGAGCCTGGTGAGGCTCAGCGTCCTGAGCAGTGGCTTCGTTTACGAGGAGGGGCCCGGGGAGCCACTCGGCCCCGGCAAGCTCCATGGCCACCTGGACAGTGAGGACGGGGACAGGCTGGTGGTGCAAGTGCCTTTCGGGACTCACGGAGGAGAAGCTGTTCTCTGCCAGGTACGGAGGTTGGCACCCGGGTCTCTGGGTCTCTTAATGGGACATGCTCCTGAAGGTTCCTGAAGGGGTGACTAAAGGGTCTGTGTGCCACCTGGGGAGGGTGCTTCTGTCCTTGTCCAGGGAATTTCTGCCGCTGGTGAGTTGCAGGTTGAGATGCGGGCTGTCCTGTATCCTGTTTCACCGAAAGGCTTATGATAGAGGAGAGAGTGAAAGTGAAAGTCGTGTAGCTGTGTCTGACTCTGTGACCCCATGGACTGTACATGAAATTCTCCAGGCCAGAATCCTGGAGTGGGTAGCAGCTAAGGCTAATTAAAGACTGCTGGTTAACCAAGGGTTAGCCAAAGCTACTTGCTTGTTTTAAACTGTATACTGGTTATATTGTTCAGTCACTCAGTCATGTCCGACTCTTTGCGACCCCCTGGACTGCAGCCACGCCAGTCTTCCCTGTTCTTCACCATCTCCTAGAGTTTGCTCACAGTCATGTCCATTGAGTTGGTGATGCCATCCAACCATCTCATCCCCTGCTGCCCTCTTCTCCTCTGGTTGGTTATACTCTTTCTCAAATCCGTCAGTTCTCTCTCTTGCCTCAAAACACTCTTTAGTTAATAAACTCAAACTGATATTTAAAGAAGGGAATTGAGCACCTTGGGGTGGTGATTCCCAGCAGTAGTGTCTGTCATGTTAAAATGTTGTAGTGGATGTCAGGCCTGTGCCTGGACACTCACCAGCTGCTGGGATACTGTGTTGAAAACACCTTCAAATCCTTAGTTCCTTTGTGATTTGTCACTCAAAGTGCTGAGCACAAGTTCAAATAAGTGAAGTGATCTTGAAGTGGTTTCTGGCAAATTATTTCATAGGTGGTGGCCTAGTGGTAAAGAACGCGCCTGCCAGTGCACCCGGGTTTGATCCCTGAGTGGGGGAGATCCCCCTGGAGAAGGAAATGGCAACCTATTTCAGTATTCTTGCTTGGGAAATCCCATGGACAGAGGCGGCTGGTGGGCTACAGTTTGTGGGGCTGCAAAGAGTCAGACACGACTGAAGGGAGTTAACACACAAACATACACAAATACATAAGTAAGAAAAAAATGGAAACAGAGATAAAAGGAAAATGCTACTTCCCTTCCCATCCTTGCTGCTGTTGCTGCTAAGTCGCTTCAGTTGTGTCCTACTCTGTGCGTCCCATCCTTAGGGGGTGCCTTTGGTTCCAGAGCTGTCTTTTTTCCCCCATGTTACCCTTTTAGCTTTTTGTTTGTTTAAGCAAATGGTAGGTAGCAGGATAGATTGTTTCAGAATTCCTGATCATTTACTGCGGATCTTTTAATACTTTTGGACGAAAGCTTTTGTTAAGAGTTTAGGTGAACTCTTATCCTTAAGGATTTGTGATCTAATGAGAAAACTAAATAGATGTGGCCCTTTTTCTTGGAATGGTTCCCCAGGATGAGTGTAACAGATTTTAATCTGTTTTATTATATAGATCTTTTTTTGAGTTAGAGAATTGTTGCCTTCTATTTTGGTGTGGCTTCTTTTCATTTCATATGCTGTGTCTCTCTCCAGCCCTCCTACAAATTAAGTCTCTTGGGTTTTCTGATCAAACGTTCTTCAAGGGGACAGATACTTGTTTCTTTACTATTCTAAAGTTCACTCACTTGTTCTTTAGGTAATACTTCTTGAATTGTATATAGATGTATATAATGAAGATTATAGATGCGTATAATGAAAAAATCTGACCATCAGGCCAGATAAACACGTACAACCCAAGCTGATTTCATGTGGGCTGCAAATCCCATGAATTCATTTTTGGAGGCCTAATAAATGCTCCTCTTTTTTTTCTCTGCAAATATGGTAACTATAGTAACTGCGCCTTCTCAGAAAATCCACTTAAAAACCTGACTTCCTAGAGCTGTATTTCAGCTTTGAGTAGTGAATTTTACCACCCGGGTGCCCAGACTTGTACTGGAAAATTGATTCGGCACTGTGGCGATCTGTTGCTCCAAGTTACATAGCAAATCTGCCTGCTGCACCATTTAAATCGACCCCATCACTGTCATAAAATTTGATACTGCATGCATTGCCCTAGGAAAAAAAGGCAATATGATGCAGCTTCAAAAACGAGATTCAGAGGATTAGAATGTCATTTTTGATTTTAAATGACTTCCACTCTCTGTGTGCCAGAGTCCCTGTTTTCTCCTCAGGCCTGTGTCGCTACCATCCTACCGAGATCAACCAGTAAATACGAGCACAGGCTGGTTAGTTTCCTCTTTCCCTGTTCAATTTCATAGTCTTCATCTTTGTAGTAAATGGAGCATTGATGTAACCCAGTAAGAGGAGGGCTTCAGGGGCAGGCCACAGCTGCACGGTAGGTGGTGGTCTCACGGCCAGGGAGCTAGTTAATGCCTTGGGCATTCATCGCCACACAGAAAGAGGAAATCTCGGTGTACCGCTCTACTGACCAGACATGCAGGAAGAATTTTCAGGCTGTGGATTAAGGCGGACACGTGATTACCAAATGAACCAGGACGTTGGCCTGAAGGTGTCCAAGCAGAGCTTGTGAAATGGATTTGGAGTATTCTGTGTGCTTATCGGGCTTAGCACACGTTAGGGCCGGTTGTACTTGCATAGCAATTTCTCGACCGTGGCACTGCTGACGTTTTGGATGGGTTCCTTCTCTGTGGTGGGGTCGTTAGCAGAACCACCTCCTTGATGCTGGTGGTGCCCCCTCTCTGTGTTTGTGACCGGGGACATTGTTAGTTTTGGCTCTTTGTTGTTGTTTAGCTGCTTAGTTGTGTCTGACTCTTTGCGACCCCATGGACTGCAGCACGCCAGGCTTCCTTGTCCTTTACTATCTCTCAGAGTTTGCTCAAAGTCATGTCCATCAAGTTGATGATGCCATCCAACCATCCTATCCTCTGTTGTCCCCTTCTGCTCCTCCTTTCAATCTTTCCCAGCCTCAGGGTCTTTTCCAATGAGTCAGCTCTTCGCATCAGGTGTTCAAAGTGTTGGACCTTCGGCTTTAGCATCAGTCTCCTTCCAGTGAATATTCAGGGCTGATTTCTTTTAGGATGGACTGGTTGGGTCTCCTCGCTGTCCAAGGGACTCTCAAGAGTCTTCTCCAACACCACAGTTCGAAAGCATCAATTCTTAGGTGCTCAGCTTTCTTTATGGTTCGACTCCCACATCCATACACGACTTGTAAAAACCGTAGCTTTGACTAAAGCTTTGGGTCTGGTCTAAATGCCTTATTAGACAAAGCCAAGTTACTGAAACGGGCCTATTGCTGTGGTAACATCGTTACAGCCAGAGGGTGAGACATTGGTCGCAAACCGCAGAAGACCCTGAGGGTGAGTATGGCTAGCACGTGCCCGGGTGGCCTTTTCATAGAGCGAGGTACAGAGGCAGACGTGGCCTCTCTTCTTGTCTCCACTGTGTGTGTGTGTCTGTTAGTTGCCAAGTCGTGTGTAACTCTTTGCGACCCCATGGACTGCAGCCTTCCAGGCTCCTCTGTCCATGGCAATTCTCCAGGCAAGACTATTGGAGTGAACTGCCATTCCCTCCTCCAGGGGAATCTTCCCGACTCCAGGGATCAAACCCAGGTCTCCCACACTGTGGGCAGATTCTTTACCCTCTGAGCCACCAGGGAAGACCCGTCTCCATTGTAGAAACCTCATCTTGAAACTGACAATAGCCCTCCACAAGCAATGTCCTTGCTTTCCTTCACCTCCTGGAATCCTGAGGCCCGCTCCTGGGGAGAGCTCTCCTCTTCCTTCTCCACATTTCCCACCTGTGACAGTGACTTCAGTAACAGCCCCCCAGAGTACCTGCTTAGTGCATGGGGCACATGTACCATTAACACTCGCCCCCCCGCCCTGGCCCCAGGTGAGGACAGAGCTTGCTCATTTGCTGTCTGCCGCCTGCAAGAGGAAGTCTCCGGACAGTCACACGGTCACCTGGATGAAACGTGACCCGTCAGCTTGCTGACCGTCCGCCCTGGCCCTGGCCTTGTCCCCTGGAGAGGAGAGGCACACCCTTGGGTGACAACATAGAGGACTTGCAGTGGGATTCAGATACCGTAAAGGATGCCATCGTCTGCCTTCTCCCTCCTCCAGGGTGGTTTAAGGCGGGGTCCCCAGCCCCCAGGATCTAATGCCTGATGATCTGGGGTGGAGCTGATGGAATCAGAATAGAATAAATGCAGTGTGCTTGAATCATCCCGGACCTGCCCTGCTTCCCCCACACCCCATGGAAAAATTGTCTTCCATGAAGATGATCCCTGGTGCCAAGAAAGGTTAGGGACCACTGGTAGTGGGCATCCAGGCTCAGTGGATGAAGTGGGCCACCCTCAGCTGACCCGATGGAGTGTGGGAACTGGACAGTTCTGCGAGCCTTTTTAGACTGGCTTCAACTTTCCGCAAGTGCATTGTTTTGGTCAGGGTATTTGGGCAGTGTTTTTGTTCTGGTTAAGGCTTGAGTGGAGATTGAGAGATTTTAAGTTGCCTGAAGGCTGGCACTAAGTTTTTTATCATGTTCTTATAACATCAGGCTGGGAGTTCTGCTGGTAACAGAAACCCACAGCTGTTCCTGGCAAAAGCAAATGAAAATAACATGCTCAGTTTGCTCTTCTGGTACTCAATATTCTGGTGTTGTCGAGGTGCTAATGTTCAGTTAAAATCAGATTTCAAGAGAGTTAGACGTTCTAGTACATTCCTTCATATCAGGACACAGACCATTGATATGAAAGTTCTAGTTCAAGGCAGCCAGAAGTTCCAGTATGTTCCTTCACACCAAGACACAGACTACTGATGAGTGGAACTCCTCTAATTTTCCCTTTGCAACGAAGCCTGAACTAAATACACACATGAAACCCCAAGTCTTTGAGAGTCCCTTGGACTGCAAGATTCAACCAGTCCATTCTAAAGGGGATCAGTCTTGGGTGTTCACTGGAAGGACTGATGTTGAAGCTGAAACTCCAGTACTTTGGCCACCTGATGTGAAGAGCTGATTCATTTGAAAAGACCTTGATGCTGGGAAAGATTGAGGGCAGGAAGAGAAGGGGATGATAGAGGATGAGATGGTTGGATGGCATCACTGAGTCAATGGACATGAGTTTGGGTAAACTCTGGGTGTTGGTGATGGACAGGGAGGCCTGGCATGCTGTGGTTCATGGGGTCTCAAAGAGTCGGACATGACTGACTGAACTGAACTGAACACATATGTTCCCTCCCTCTTGAACCCCCCTCTCACCTCCCACCCCATCACCAACACTCTTCAAGAGGTGAATTAGGCCACTGCCATCCCCGGCACTTAGGTGGTAGGACCAGTAGGTAGAACAGGAGCTTCAAGCAGGACTCACTGTGCTCTCCTAAGTTCAGCAGCAACTATATTTGGGTTCTCAGCATATCCATTTTCCTAAGTGCTTGGTCCTATAACCATGTTAAGTGACTTGTCTGAGGTCCTGTGCCTGACTAGTGATAAAATTCGGGACCTGGAAAATTACTATCCATGGTCATTTAGTGCAGATCTTTTTAGCCTTCACAGCCACATTTTTTTTTTCCCATCAGTAAGAATTTACTAGGTTAAATATCTCTAAGGCAAAGTTTCATAGTTCTTTTAAAAAAATTTACTTATTTTTAACTGAAGGGTAATTGCCTTACAATACTGTGCTGGTTTCTGCCATACAGCAACACGAATCAGCCTTGGGTGTACGTATGTCCCCCCTGTCTTGACCCTCCCTCCCTCTCTCACCCCATCCCACCCCTCCAGGTTGTCACAGAGCCCCAGTTCGGGCTCCCTGAGTCATTGCAGCAAATTCCCACTGGCTCTGTATTTTACACATGGTGAAGTGAAGTGGTAGTCACATAGTCGTGTCCGACGCTTTGCAACCCCATGGACTGTAGCCCGCCAGGCTCCTCCGTCCACGGGATTTCCCAGGCAAGAATACTGGAGGGGGTTGCCATTTCCTTCTCCAGGGGATCTTCCCAGCCCAGGGATTGAACCCGGGTCTTGCGCATTGCAGGCAGATTCTTCACTATCTAAGCCACCAGGGAAGGCAGATGGTAGTGTATATTTCTCTCTTCGTTCTTCCACAGCCGTCATTTTAATGGGCTCCCTTGAATCTTTTCACCGCTTGTTCTTTTCCAAATGCCCAGGTTCCAGGTTTATATAGTGTTGATAATGGGAAGAACACATGTTCCAGTTTTCAGAAAAACTAGTAAAGACACATTTTTTCCTTTTGTCCCTCAGCGCCTCTGATTTACGAAGTGGTGTCTTTTCCCTCTCAGGTGCACTTGGAACTACCTCCCAGCTCTCCAGTAGTGCAAACGCAAGAGGATTTTAACCTGCTCAAATCAAGCAACTTCAGAAGATACGAAGTCCTTACGGAGATCCTGACGACACTGGGCCTAAGCTGCGACCCAAAGCAAGCTCCTGTCTTAACGCCTCTTTACCTGCTGTCGGCCACGGAGGTGAGTGAGTGTGTGGTGGGGAGGGACCTCCTCAGGTGCCCTTCTTCAGAATGGTGACCCTTCCCCCAGTTGTTGCGTGGCTGGGGATTTCAATTTTGATTGCTTTTTAAAAATATTCATTTATTTTTGGCTTTGCTGGGTCTTGAATTGCAGTGAGTGGGGTTACTCTTCGGTGGCCGGTGTGGGCTTCTCATCCCGGGGGCTTCTCTTGTTGCAGCGCAAAGGCCTAGTAGTTGCCCCACAGCGTGAGGGATCTTCCCGGCCCAGGAATCGAACCCGTGTCCCCTGCACTGGCAGGCAGATTCTTAATCACCGGACGACCAAGGACATCCTTGATTTCTGTTTTCATTTTCTATTTCTCTTTTGACTTTGGGTTTGGAAATCACATTAAAATTGTCCAAGTATAACTGATTTGTTTTTTGGTGTTTCTATAAAGAAGAGGGAGAACTGGAGTTTAGAGGGTGCTAAGTCTCTCTAAGTTATCACCCTTTCCACTTGAGGGGGGAAATGGTCACTGTTTCACGTGTCAGGAGTGTATTTGGAAAGCACAGTATATTCAGTTGGGATTAAAAGCCTTTGTTTTCCTTTGGGCCTTTCTCAGGGAATATTTGGATGGGAAAACCACAACTCATTTCTCTTGTGCTGATGTCTGCCATCTTGTGGCAAAGAGGGCTCTGGGTTTCAGTTTTCGTCTTTTAGTTTGGTCTAAAAAGAAAATGCCTTGGAGTTGGGAATGTATTCAGAATTTTTCTTGGCCTTTTGTCTTTGTTTGTGCCTGAGGTGGTTATGAGGTTGGGCTGGTTGCCAGGTTCTTCAGGTGTGTCTTTTCGATAATCTCTTGGCTTTGTGAAGCTGTTAATTTCTTATTACTTGTGGCATATTATTTTGTGGGCCTGTCTCTTCCTCAGTAGGTAAACGTGTGAGTTTGGTGACATAACTGTGTAGTTTCAGCAAATACCTGATAATCCAGCTTACTCTAAACTTACCTGCTTTCCCTTGAAAAGAGCAAATTATACCCTCCACACCAACATTTCTAAAGGAGGGAGAATTCTCTCATTTTTCTCTTGGGTGTTTTTTTGTTTGTTTGTTGTCTTGTTTAAGCCACAGGTACAGCCTGTGGGATCTTAGTTTAATGACCAAGGATTTGAACCCAGGCCCTTGGCAGTGGAAGCTCAGAGTCCTAACTGTTGGAAATTCCCTGAAGAATTCTCTTTTGGGGTTGTCCTCTGTCCCTTGGCCAACTTACTTTTTGGCAGAGACTAGAGCTGTGAGTTTTCTGGGTGGGAATGTCAGCTGGAGGAGACAGATAGAAAATCTGACAGCGTTTAGGACTCGGATACCTTGCGGGATTATTTGAGGACTACATGAAATCATACCTATGAAAGTTTTGTGTAAATTGTATTATTTAAACTTTAGCACAATTATTATTGTTACTATTATGTTATTATTGTTGTTGTTGGAAGATTGAATGAGTTAAGAGTGTGTAATGTGCCTAAGAAGTTCCTGGTGCCTAGGGTAAAAGGACTAAGTGATGTTTTTAATAAAAAAATAAAATTATAGCAATGGATGATTTTTTTTTTTAATTTAAGACACATTCATTGCATTTGCTTACTTTTTTTTTCTTCTATTTTTGGCTGTGCTGCACGGCACGGAGGATNGAGTTAAGAGTGTGTAATGTGCCTAAGAAGTTCCTGGTGCCTAGGGTAAAAGGACTAAGTGATGTTTTTAATAAAAAAATAAAATTATAGCAATGGATGATTTTTTTTTTTAATTTAAGACACATTCATTGCATTTGCTTACTTTTTTTTTCTTCTATTTTTGGCTGTGCTGCACGGCACGGAGGATCTCAGTTCCCTGACCAAGGACCGAAGCTGCACTTTCTTTAGTGGAAGTTTGGACTCGTAACCACTGGATAGCCAGGGAATTCCACGCCCCCTAAAAAATTAAAACTATAGCAATGGTTTTTTTTTTTTTTCTTCCACTTAAGAAACATTCACTGCATTTTCATTACATAGATTTTAGGCAGGCAGCCCTCTTCTTAATGGGTGCTCTTGGGGATTAACGTTAGGATTTTTGTTTGCACTTTCATCTCAGACTTCAAAGCTCCACATCATTTATCTCTGTTTTATGTGTTAAGTTAACAGAAGGCAAAGCATCAGCTCTATCTTGTGACTTTAAGCCAGTCCTCTGAGCTTCAACTCTTACAGATACAACTTAGAAAGCTATGACAAACCTAGACAGCGTATTAAAAAGCAGAGACATCACTCTGCTGACAAAGGCCCATATAGTCAAAGCTATGGTTTTTCCAGCAGTCATCCAGTATGGACGTGAGAGCTGGACATAAAGAAGGCTGAGTACCAAAAACTCGACGCTTTTGAATTGTGGTGCTGGAGAAGACTCTTGAGAGTCCCTTGGACTGCAAGGAGATCAAACTAGTCAATCTGAGAGGAAATCAACCCTGAATATTCATTAGAAGGAATGATGCTGATGCTGAAGTTGAAGCTCCAAGGCTTTGGTCACCTGANTTTGAATTGTGGTGCTGGAGAAGACTCTTGAGAGTCCCTTGGACTGCAAGGAGATCAAACTAGTCAATCTGAGAGGAAATCAACCCTGAATATTCATTAGAAGGAATGATGCTGATGCTGAAGTTGAAGCTCCAAGGCTTTGGTCACCTGATGTGAAGAGCCAGCTCATTGGAAAAGACCTTGATGCTGGGAAAGTTTGAGGGCAGGATGGGAAGGGGGCGACAGAGGATGAGATGGTTGGATGGCGTCACCGACTCAACGGACATGAATTTGGGCAAACTCTGGGAGATAGTGAAGAACAGGGAAGCCTGGGATGCTCCAGTCCAGGGGGTCGCAGTGAGCTGGACACGACTGAGCGACATAACAACAGGAAAGCTCCCACTTTAGAGGGAAGGGGCAGAGCCTTGGGGTGACGGTTTCTCGTCCTCTGGAATGTGGCTGTCACCCTTCTAGATCTCTCCCTCACCTTTCCTGAGCGTGGAGGGCTGAGGCTGGACTCGTGAGGGGTGCCTGCCTGTCCAAGGTCAGGGAGGGAGACAGACCCAGGCTGGCCCTGGCAGTGCCCTCTGACGTTTCCCGTGAGTTCTGACCGTGCCAATATTGGGACCTGAGCCTCTTGACTCTTGGACATAGTAGTGGAAAGAGTCACCTGCTCTTGTCTTAATCCCCTGTGAGCTGAGGTTTGTAAGTCTAGCTTTTCCCGTGTCTTCTTTAGTATGGGCACAACCTTAGGTTTTGCATATTTGCCTATGTATGAGCTGAAACTCCAATACTTTGGCCACCTGATGCGAAGAGCTGACTCATTTGAAAAGACCCTGATGCTGGGAAAGACTGAAGGCGGGAGGAGAAGGTACAGCAGAGGATGAGATGGCTGGATGGCATCACTGACTCGATGGGCGTGAGTCTGAGTGAACTCCGGGAGTTGGTGCTGGACAGGGAGGCCTGGCNGACCCTGATGCTGGGAAAGACTGAAGGCGGGAGGAGAAGGTACAGCAGAGGATGAGATGGCTGGATGGCATCACTGACTCGATGGGCGTGAGTCTGAGTGAACTCCGGGAGTTGGTGCTGGACAGGGAGGCCTGGCGTGCTGCGATTCATGGGGCTGCAAAGAGTCGGACACGACTGAACGACTGAACTGAGCTGAACTGTGTATATTATAATACACAGAAGCTGCTTCATATTTTGTTCTCCTGGTTCTTTTAACTGGCTGGGGGTGAGAGTTCCATTCTCTTCTATTGATTGGTAACCCCCACTGATGACAGGGAAGCCTTCCGTGTGGCAGTTCATGGGGTTCACAAAAAGTCGGACATGACTTAGCAACTGAACAATAACAAGAACTCAAAAAACCATGGGAATGCAAAGGCTGAACAATGTGAAAACAAATGTAAAAGTGAAACTGTTAATCACTCAGTTGTGTCCAACTCTTTGCGACCCCCATGGACTACTGTAGCCTGCCAGGCGCTTCTGTCCACGAAATTCTCCAGACAAGAATACTGGAGTGGGTTGCCATTCCCTTTTCTGTGGGATCTTCCTGACCCAGGGATCAAACCCGGGTCTCCTGTATTGCAGGCAGATTCTTTACCATCTGAGCCACCAGGGAAGCAGATATTTGATTTATATACACATACACAAACATTCTGCATGGACCCCATGCCGACCTTTACTATATATCTTTGGGAAAGAGTAGTTCTGAGAAATGTTCATTTCTTCATTTTGAGTCTTGCACTTGGTCTGATGGGTCCTGGGTGTCTGTCCTGGGGACTACTTTCCCCTCCTGCGTTCTTCTCTCTGGATTCTGCTTTCCTTTGGGAGTGCAAGGAACTGGGTACATAAGTGACTGTTGTGTGACTCCTCATTTCTTCAGTTCAGTTCAGTTCAGTCACTCAGTCATGTCCGACTCTTTGCAGCCCCATGAATTGCAGCACGCC
>SJYA01008630.1:0-15841 GCA_006410615.1 Neotragus moschatus
ATGAAAACTGACCTTTTCCAGTCCTGTGGCCACTGCTGAATTTTCCAAATTTGCTGGCATATTGAGTGGGATGGGAGTGGGGCTAGGAAAGTAGGATAAATAATTCTCTGACCTCAACATATCATTGAATTAGGGGAAGATTTCTACATGGATCAGAGGGCAACAATAGGTCAAGTGTAGAGAAATAGTAGGGCTAGTGAGAGGTCAGTGAAGACCTCAGACAATATGTATTTTTTGTTGTTGTTATTTTTTAGTTGGAGGATAATTGCTTTATAGTGTTGTATTGGTTTCTGCTGTTCAACATGAATCAATCATAATTTTATATATATATATATATATATACACTCTTCTTTTCTAGTGAGTTGGCTATTTGTGTCAGGTGGTCAAAGTATTGAATCTTCAGCTTCAGCATCAGTCTTCCCAATGATTATTCAGGGTTGATTTCCTTTAGGATTGATTGATTTGATCTCCTTGCAGTCTAAGGAACTCTCAAGAGTCTTCTCCAGCACCATAGTTCAAAAGCATCAATTCTTCAGTGCTCAGCCTTCATTATGGTCTAACTCTCATATCTGTACATGATTACTGGAAAAACCATAGCTTTGACTATACTGACCTTTATCAGCAAAGTGATGTCTCTGCTTTTTGGGAGTGATGGAGGGTGAGGTGGTTAGATAGAATTGTGGATTCAATGGATATGAATTTGAGCAAACTCTGGGAGATAGTGAAGGATGGGGAAGCCTGTCGTGCTGCAGTTCATGGGGTTGCAAAGAGTCAAATAACAACTGAACAACAAACAGCCCCTTCCTCTGAGCCTCCCTCCAACCCCACCGCCATCCCATCCCTCTAGGTCATCACAGTGCCAAGCTGGGCTCCTTGTATTATATAGCAGCTTCCCACTAGTTACCTATTTTGTTCATAGTAGACATATCTTGGAGGGACTTTGAATGATGGATAGGAATACAAGTAGGTAAAGGCAGCAAACGCTACAGCCTAGGGAGGTAATAAGGGAAGACATTGTGTGTGTGTCCATGGTAAATGGAAGTGATCAGCCTCTCCAGGGAACAGGTGGCTATGTATATATTTAGTGTGTATTCTAATTATGCAAGGCTTTGAATCTCAGGTTGACTTTGAATGGAGGAATTGAACAGTGATGCCTGATTAATACAAAATCAGGAAACCCTGAGGTCTGATAGGACACCACCTCAAGTATTCAACCATGAAAATAGGTCAGGAACAACTAAAGTCTCTTACAATTTAGATTCTCATTGGATCCTTTTGAGAAGATGAAAGATAGAAGTCACCCCACAAAAAGCTTCTTTACTTCAAATATTCTACTATTATGACATACTTGTACTGTGTGTATCAGTTCAGGTCAGTTCAGTCGCTCAGTCATGTCTGACTCTCTGTGACCCCATGGGCTGCAGCATGCCAGGCTCTCCTGTCCATCACCAACTCTGGAACCTGCTCAAACTCATGTCCGTTGAGTCGATGATGCCATCCAACCGTCTCATCCTCTGTTGTCCCCTTCTCCTTCTACCTTCAATCTTTTCCAGCATCAGAGTCTTTTCCAGTGAGTCAGTTCTTCGCATCAGGTGGCCAAAGTATTGGAGTTTCAGCTTCAACATCAGTCCTTCCAAAGAACACCCAGGGCTGATCTCCTTCAGAATGGACTGGTTGGATCTCCTTGCAGTCCAAGGGACTCTCAAGAGTCTTCTCCAACACCACAGTTCAAAAGCATCAATTCTTTGGTGCTCAGCTTTCTTTATGGTCCAACTCTCACATCCATACATGACTACTGGAAAAACATAGTCCTGTGTGTATAAAAAAATATCAAAATAGCACTGTGTTAAGAGTTGGCTAATTTTGAGGAGCAAGGTATGTGACACAAGGTAGTACACCTTCTTTGGAAGCGGGAGTTCAGAATGGTGATGAGGAAAGATTGGGAAGGAATGCCAGAAGTAAGTAAAAACAAGTTCATTTTTGGTGGAGAGGGAGGAGAGATGAAAATGAGCAAGTATGGAAAATCGAGGGCCAGAAGTGTGCCACATTCAGTAGATATGTGAACAGTCTAAGATACAATCTTAGTTTCATTGTGGATCTTTTAGGTTTATCCAAGAACAAAAGAAAATCTGTACTTCTGTTTCCAGATAGTGTGTAGAGACACAAATGTTCAGCTTTCCCTACAAGAACTCTGTAATACTCTAATAGAAACAGTGGCTGCAACTGCACTGCTTTCGGATGCAGATTCTTGTATTTCATGCAGCCAGCACTTATTGAGAGCCTTGCTATTCAGGGTGATGGAAAGCCATTTTCCTTTAAAAAAAAAAAAAAAAAACGATTTACTTTTAGTTGAAGAATAATTGCTTTACAGTATTGTGTTTATTTCTACCAAAGATCAACATGAATCAGCTCTAGGTTTATCCATGCCCCCTCCCACTTGAACATCCTTCTCGCTTCTCTCCCCTTTTCACTTCTCTAGGTTGTTACCCAGCCTGATTTGAATTCCCTGAGTCATACCAAAGCCATTTTCTTGATGAAGGCTGACCTTAACCAATGTTACCTAATATTCTCTTGCTAAGGCTTTTGTAAACGAGGTAGTGCTCTTTAAAGAACCAAAGATACTAGTAGGGGCCCATGGTTATATTTTCAAAATATTGATTCATTTACATCCACAGTTCAGTTGTTTGGCCTGATCTGAAAGTGACACTGTTGTACTCTTAGAAAAATAGTGCCACAGACTATTTTTGGTTCTAGAATACAGTGGCTTGTGTCGTCTTTGAATTGTTTGTGCTCCTGCAGTGACAAAACTGCTGTCAAAGGAGCATGGTGTTTCTTTCCCATGTTTATGAAAACAGTGTTGACTCAGGGCTCGAGTTTTAAGATAATTTTGCAGGAAACATGGTTGACTGTCCTTAATGATCTGACATATCACAAGATTTTTTTCCTCCCACTGGCTCTGTCACAGAGATGCAATATTGTCATCCAGACTGCAATATTATTATAGTGAAAAGTGTTAGTTGTTCAGTTGTGTCCCGACTCTTTGGGACCCCGTGGACTATAGCTCGTCAGGCTCCTCTGTCCTTGGAATTCTCGAGGCAAGAATACTGGAGTGGGTAGCCATTTTTTTCCTTCAGCTGATCTTCTTGTGCCAGGGATCGAACCTGGGTCTCCTGCATTGCAGGCAGATTCTTTACTATCTGAGCCACCAAGAAAGCCCAATATTGTTATAGAATATTCTCAAATATTCAGTGTAAATATCTCCCATCTAATCAATGTTTTAAGTAAATGTCATCATTTTAAACTGTCTTGAAAAGGAAAATTATGCTCTTAGACAAAATTTTCATCTTTCCATGGTCAATATTTAAAAGAGAGCAATTTATAGAATTCCTTGAAGTAGTCTAAATTTACCTTCTTTTACTAAACGTTATTAGTGGCAGTAAAACTTTATAGCCTAATTGGAAATATTTCATCTAAAATACTCAGCTTATTTTACATGCTTATTTTCTCTCCCCTGCCTACACTGTAAGCGTCTTGAGAGCCATATCTATTTTTGTCACTGTATATATAGCATAATACAGTGCTTAGTACACAGCAGGTGTCCAATAAACATTCACCAGGTGAATGAGTGACTCAAGCTACTCATCTGCCACATTATTTGGAATTTATTATAAATTGAGCAGAGTGGGGAGCTTCAGCTTGCCTTATATTTGGTATAAGAGAAATAGTTTTGAGTCTTTTTTTTTTTTTAATTTTAAGGTTGTTTATAATGAGCAATATCCCTAGGTTCCTCTAAGTTATATCAGCACAGGGCCTGAGAAAGGCCAACAAGCTGTTACTGAAATTTAACAGATAGTGTGTAGTCTTTTCAAGTCCTTGGTTTAACTTCTACCACTGGAATGTTCATCATGGCTCTCAAATCTCTCTGACCCCATGAACACAATCACTGGCCGATAATAATTATAGTGGTGAATAGTTCTCAACCTAGTATTTCCTCCAAGGACAGCTGCTTGTTCTTCTCCTGTTTCTCCTTTTAAAAGCATTCACCAAACTATTTACTAAATAACTAATAGAAATTGAGAAAAATAAATGAAACCTTTGGCTCAGTACTGGATAATTAAGGTTATCCCTTTCACAGCACAATTTCTGCTCAAATCAAGGAAAGCTGGGTTTTAATTTGTGTGTGCAACTATATTACAGGTAAAGATTTGATATTCATTAGGTTTTTTAAATGCTGACTTTGGTCTCTACAGAGACCTCACTGGATCTAAGGAAACCAATCTGGAAATTGGCATTAGGCCATACTCTGAGCAACTTTAAAAATCCTAGCATAGGAGTTTTGTCAAGCCATAGTAAGCGTTTGATTGAAAACTTACTGTTCATTTGCTTTAATGTATCAAGAGCTTTCCTCAGCACCTTTGGATAAGTAAACATCAGTTCCTGAAGTCTAAGATGACAGTATGGAAAGCTTGCTGTGGGCAGCATTCCACATGCTTCCAGAGATGTTCAAGTTCAATTTGTAGGTTCTTTTAGCTTTTGAGTTTAATTTCAGGTGACTGATCCTAGAGTAGCTTCATGATTCTGTCTTTAGCCCAAGTTAGACTATAGATTTGCCTATATTTTAAATATTGCTATATGACAAATTAGCACTTCTTTAAGGAATTTCATTTTAGAAATACAGAAAGGCACATGTCACCCTAATATCACTATTCTAAATCTATTAGAAGCAGAAATCTGTCTCTCTCCCTACTGTCACTCTTCTTAGCCAGCATTTCCTTGGTATTGATCCTTCTAGTCTCTCAGTAGTTTTATAGAGAAACACATACGCAATGGAAAAATGCTATATAATCTGCTTTAAACAAGGAGCTATAATGACATGACTACTTCAGTCCACAGTTGCCTTTTACAAAAGTTGTCCCTTTAGGTGCTCAAATTGCAAATATCACTTCACTTACGTAAATTTTTATAAAACTGACTTGAGAATTCTTCTTTTAGGTTTTAGAACAAAAGTTATAAGACGTATTGCCCTTTTTTTTTTTAAGCCATCTTTAGGACACACTGTTTATTTGAAGTTTGAGGGTCACCAAGCATCTTAGCTTGGTAAGATGGGATAACCTTGAATCTGACATTTAAGATTGTTAGACCTTAACCTTTCAATTAAAAGGCTTTGTTTCCAAAAGATTAGCCACATAAGTAAATGAAAGAAACCGGCAGTGTTGAATCACTCAAAATGGCAAGTTCATGCAACTCTCCTACTACAAAGCTATCTGGCTCTTTGATGCCATGGCTCCATACACAGACTTGTCACCACCCCGACCTCCACACCATTGCTCAAAATCTACAAGTCTTCTCAGTGCTGTCTAGACAAAGGAGAGTTCTGTAAATCCACTCTAATCCAATCTGACTTTTCAACCTTTTTTTCGTAATATAACCCAGCACGGGTCCAGTATTCTAGCCAAGATGACATAAATCTCCTTTGCTCATTGCTATCACTTCCTCTTTCTCAAATGTCTTATCTGGCTAACATTCGTTCCACCTATCAGAAGAGCTACAAAAATTCTCTCTTTTTGCCTGTATTGTTCTAAAACAAAGAAATTCAGAGCATAGATATTAGACGCATGTGACTTTCAGGGAGCTGACTGACTTCTGTACTTCAGCATCCATGCTTGTCCAACAGAGATGACAATACTTTCTTCTAGGACTAAATAAGAGATACATAGCATCACACTGGGCAAGTAATAAATATTCGATAAATTTAATGTTGAAAAATATGGTATTCCTTCTGTGTGTCTAAAAAACCTATTAAAGCCATCCCCAACCCTGAACTCCCAACCTACTTTACTCTGCTGTCTTTTTCCAGACCACTTGTCAGCTTCTGAAACCAAAAGTCCATTTATGGGTTTCTTGTGCTAGAGTGTAAACCCCATAAGGTAAAAAGGAATGAATTTGAGTCAGTTCTAATGAAGTAGATGATCCTAGAACCTATTATACAGAGTGAAGTAAGTCAAAAAGAGAAAAACAAATGTTGCATTATTAATGCATATGCATAGACTCTAGAAAGATGGTACTGATGAACCCATTTGCAGGTCAGCAATGGAGACTCAGACACAGAAAACAGACTTGTGTACACAGCAACGGGAAGGAGAGGGTAGGAAGAATTGACTGTGCTGAAGAACAGTGCTGAAACATATACATTACCGCATGTAAGACAGATTGCCGGTGGGAATTTGCTGTATGACTCAGGGAGCTCAGCACAGTACTCTGACAGTCTAGAGGGGTGGGATGGGATGGGAGGTGAGAGGGAGGTTCAAGAGGGAAGGAACAGATGTATACCTATGGCTGATTCTTGTAGACATATGGCAGAAACCAACACAATAGTGTAAAGCAATTATCCTCCAATTAAAAATAAATCAATTTAATAAATAAATACACTCTATAAGGAAATAGATCTTTATTTCACTCACTGATGTATCTCAAGTGCTAGAAGAGTGACTGGCATATAGTAGGGATGTAGATTTATTACGTGAATTAACTTGTTGGCACTAATCACTGGCATTTGGGGATTAACTTTGTTTCCAGGCTCTAAATTGTAATGGTTTTGAGCAGGTATCAATCACTAAACCCTTATACTTTCAACTTTTTTTTTTTTTTTCAAAAAAAAAAAAGAAGAAGAAGCTTGTATTTGAAGGCCTTTTGAATTTTCTAGTAGCACAGCTTCAGAGCAAAATCTAGGGTAGCCAATGATTTACCATCTGTGGAGTCACTCTGAGTAATCACAATGCTCTTAAGAGTCAACAGGGGTGGCATTTGACTCCTAAGAGAATTTCTTAGTCGAAGATGAAAATGTAGAATGAAATTTCAGTTAGAGAACCTCAACTCTGGAGAGAATGGCCAGATATTTTATTCATATCCTACTTGTGATGAAAGTGGAAGTCGCTCAGTCGTCTCCAACACTTTGCAACTGCATGAACTATACAGTCCATGGAATTCTCCAGGCCTGGAGAATACTGGAGTAGGTAGCCTTTCCCTTCTCCAGGGGAGTCTTCCCAACCCAGGGATTGAACTGGGGTCTCCCACATTGCAGGTAGATTCTTTGCCAACTGAGCTGACAATTAATCTTAAAAGTAAAACTTTGCTTATCTTAGAGAGACTAAGAAAGCATGTTATTGTTTTTCTTCTCAGTGTTTTCTTTGGTGAAACTCATTGTCTACATGCTTCTGTACATTCTGGTTTTTAAAGAGATTACAACTATATTACAAACAAATATATATAAAATAGATAAACAACAAGGTCATACTATAGAGCACAGGGAACTATATTCAATATCCTGTAATTATCCATAATGGAAAAGAAAAAAGATTAAAACTATAAATATATTTCTAATTTCAAGTTTTACTGCAGTAGAGGACATCATTGGATTATAGAAAAGCTTGATCATTGCTTTTTTTAAAAGAACTTGTCTTAACCTCCTTGTGTACAATATTGAGTCTTTTTAGTAAAGATTGGATTAGGAACTTAATAGTGGCTTTCAAAGACTTGTCTTGGCACAGGGCTATAGAGTTCGGCTAAGGAAACAAATGATCTAATTGCATTCTCTCATGCTAAAAATGCCTACATAATGAGACTGGAAAATAGCAGATGCCACTGTGGAGAGACTCTAAAGCTTCAAGGACCAACTAAAGTTCCTTTTATTTAATGACCATATATAATAAGGATCATAAAGTGAAGCTACAAATGGAGTCCCTTTCTAATCACTTATATCCATTCATGTTTTCCTTAAGTGGTGGTGGTAGTTTAGTATCTAAGTCATGTCCGACTCCAGCGATCCCACAGACTCTAGCCTGCCAGGCTCCTCTGTCCATGGAATTTTCCAGGCAAGAATACTGGAGTGGGTTGCCATTTCCTTCTCCATTTCCTTAAGTATTTAAGTGTCAATTGCCAGCAGACATAATTTTGCAACAGGTTATTAATGGTTCAGATAACAGAAAAAATTGCTCTAAATGCTAATGAAACCACTTGCTCAGTGAATCATTGATGTTGACGGTGAAGACTAATCAGAAACATTTTTGTCAGGTCAGTTCAGTCGCTCAGTCGTGTCCCGATTCTTTGTGACCCAATGAATCGCAGCACGCCAAGCCTCCCTGTCCATCACCAGCTCCCGGAGTTCACTCAGACTGGCGTCCATTGAGTCAGTGATGCCATCCAGCCATCTCATCCTCTGTCATCCCCTTCTTCTCCTGCCCCCAATCCCTCCCAGCATCAGAGTCTTTTCCAATGAGTCAACTCTTCTCATGAGGTGGCCAAAGTACTGGAGTTTCAGCTTCAGCATCATTCCTTCCAAAGAAATCCCAGGGTTGATCTCCCTTAGAATGGACTGGTGGGATCTCCTTGCAGTCCAAGGGACTCTCAAGAGTCTTCTCCAACACCACAGTTCAAAAGCATCAATTCTTCAGCGCTCAGCCATCTTCACAGTCCAACTCTCACATCCACACATGACTACTGGAAAAACCATAGCCTTGACTAGATGGACCTTAGTAGGCAAAGTAATGTCTCTGCTTTTGAATATGCTATCTAGGTCAGTCATAACTTTTCTTCCAAGGAGTAAGCGTCTTTTAATTTCATGGCTGCAATCACCATCTGCAGTGATTTTAGAGCCCCCCAAAATAAAGTCTGACTTTCTTTGTAGTTGAATATAAATATATCTCATAATGGGCCAGAAGGTTTCAGTGGAAGCCCAGCAAAGAGGCTGCTCATAAGGAACCACGTCCACTAGTTTGTGCATGCATATTATGTCTCTTTAGTCATGTCCAACTCTTTCCAGCCCTGTGAACTGTAGCCCGCCAGGCTCCTCTGTCCATAGGATTCTCTAGGGAAGAATATTGGAGTGGGTTACCATGCCCTCCTCCAGGGAATCTTCCTGACCCAGGGATCAAAGCCGCATTTCTTACATCTCCTGCATTGGCAGGTGGGTTCTTTACCACTAACACCACCTGGGAAGCCCTACTAGCTCTAGTCTACTAGCTCATCTCATGATAAATCTGTATAGCTGTGTGGCACACCCACGATTTGTCATCTTAAGAAGGCAATGAAAACCAACAGGGATGGTGTACATGCAACAGGCCTGAGAGCAGGGAGGATTCCCATCTCATCAGCTTATTCTGGGAAAGTCTTCCCATAGTAAATTAAATTTTTGACTAATTATTTGCCTTAAAGTCAAGGCTTGACCATGAGGTGATACTTGGTAACTATGAGTGCTAGACAGATTATAAATGATAACTTAATGCAAAGGACAAATATTCAACACAATTTCTTTTTTAAAAAATTTTTATTGAAATATACTTGATTTACAATGTTGTGTTAATTTCTTAAAATTTGTAGTCAAAGCTCTGAGAACTAGAAAATAGATACAATTCACAAGCTTTTAGCACAACTGTTAGACAATATAATACTCCTACTATTAAACTTAAGTCAAATTCATTTAATTGAAAAGAAGTGTGGAGAAGGCAATGGTACCCCACTCCAGTACTCTTGCCTGGAAAATCCCATGGACGGAGGAACCTGGTAGGCTGCAAACTATGGGGTCACTAAGAGTCAGACATGACTGAGCGACTTCCATTTCACTTTTCACTTTCACACATTGGAGAAGGAAATGGCAACCCACTCCAGTGTTCTTTCCTGGAGAACCCCAAGGACAGGGGAGCCTGATGGGCTTCCGTCTATGGGGACACACAGAGTCAGACACGACTGAAGCGACTTAGCAGCAGCAGCAGCAAAAGAGGTTTACCCAGTATTAGATTCACATGATCTTAAGTTGCCGATGAATAACACATTTTAACAGACACAGAGACAGATCTAATAAATGTCTTTATAGTCCAGAAAGCCAGAAAAATTATATAGATTGTCCTAGTATATAAACTTATCGTTTCAAATATGTTAAGCTCTTTGGGAAGTAGCGATTCCTTTGCTTCTATATGAATTGATGGTATATTTAGTTAATGCATTTATTGCCTTTTTAAATTTTTTAAAGTAATGTATTTGTGTTTTACTGTTCTGTGTCTTCATTGCTCCAAGGGCTTTTGCTTAGTTGTGGCAAGTGAGGGTTGCTCTCTAGTTGCGGTGTACAGGCTTCCCTTGTTGCAGAGCACAGGCTCTCAGGTTCATGGGCTTCAGAAGCTGCAGCGCTAGGACTCAGAAGCTACAGGTCTCTGGCTCTAGAGCACAGCCTCAGCAGTTGTGGCACGTGGTGCCACCGTGGCTCAGTGGTTGCGCCACAGCGTGTGGGATCTTCCTGGATCAGGGATCTAACCTGTGTCTCCTGCATTGGCAGGCAGATTCTTTACCACTGAGCCACCAGGGAAGGCCCACTAGATACCCAAGCTATGCTGTTTAATCAGGCTAATAGTACAGGTTTATAGGAAACAACATAGTGCATTAAATATTACTTCATTTAAATATAGTTAAGACACTGATTACTTCTTCAGACTTTCAGAAAAATGTCTAGATCAACAGTAAAAAACAATCATGTTGGAACTGGACAAGAAAAGTATCATTGGTTAACGCCACCTCAGGAACTTATCTTTTGAAAAAGAGAAAATAGTAAATGAAATATTCAAGACTTGAGCTTTTGAAAATACGTATAATGACATAACCAGGGCAATTTTCTTAAGTACCTTTTTTTTAATGCAGCTTGCACAAATTTGTCATTCCCTCCCTACCCACCGAGCTCTGGGATGATTTTAATATTAGAAGAGATGACTTAAGAAAACAATCCAGTGGACTGTATGTGTTAGAAAGTCTTCAAAGTCACTCTTTAAATCCCAGAGTAAACTTTTCAACATCTGTACAGGTTAAGATGATACTTGAGATCTTTCCTCGTATTCCTTGATTGTTACAACCCAGAAAGAAAACCAGTAACCTGTATCTTCATTTTCTAACAACTCTTAACTTAGTTCATTGAAATACCACCTCCATTTTAACTTAATTTGCAGAAGTCACTTAAATGATTGCCAAACGTGGAATAGAAATTGAATTCCTGAAAACTTCTTTAGATTATTAACATTTAATGTTTGGAATATATAGGAGTGGCTTTTACCTAAAGGCTGTGGTAGGTACAAGTATCCATGAATTACTCTTCCCACCTTGCAAACTATACATCAGGATTGCTAAGGTAGACGCCTAGAAATGTTTGTGGAAGGGAGGATCAGTTAATGGTGACGACTTACCTAATAGTAACAGGTTTAATTTGGCTGCTTTCACATGGATTTATGTATAGAATTCATGAAACAAAGTGTCTCACCTACTTAGACTTTAGAAGTGAAAGTCTGATATTAAGTGGTAGATTTTTTTCTTGTAACTGGAGCTTCCTGTGCTCATCTGTCTCTGCAGTGAATGAAACACATACACATATTTTGACACTTGGAACACTTTATTACAGACATTGTTCAATGTAGTTGCTTCAACTGCCCAGCAATTAAAATCCCAAAACCGTTTCATTTAGCATGAGTTAGTGTGCTGCTGTTTAGAATTTTTCCACCCCTTGGTTTAAAAGGGCTTCACTTGTAGCTCAGTCGGTAAAGAATCTGCCTGCAGTGCAGGAAACTCGGGTTTGATCCCTGGGTTGGGAAGATCCCCTGGAGAAGGAAATGGCAACCCACTTAAGTATCCTTGCCTGGGAAATCTCATGGACAGAGGAACCTGGTGGATTGCAGTCCATGGGGTCGCAAAGAGTCGGGCACGACTGAACGACTAACACACATACACACTTGGTTTAAAAATGCATTGATTTATCGCCATATACTTATTTGGTCCAATACCATTTCCCAAAAGATGAGGGAATAATGATGGAGTGTGAACCTTAGTTCAGGGATGCTTGTGTCTTTCCATGACTTCCTCCATCTCACTCTGCTGCAACTTCTTAGAATATCTGTGTGCTCACAAGTTCAAAGCAGGTGGTCTAGCTATTTCAGATCATTTTTAGAACCTGTCACCTAAATTTTCAACACTTGGGTAATATTAATATATCATTGCAAGAAGCAAGAAAGCAAGTTGGTAGATTCACCTTTCTGCTTATCTAACAGAACCTGCAATTACCTAGGGATTTCTTATCTGTTAACTTATCTAATTTGGCCAGTAACCAAGAAGTAAGCAAATGAATATAAATGCATATTTCTTCCAGATGAGTTCCCCTGACCTTTTAGCTTTCATTCTTGTGACTTCCTAACCTTCAGCAAGGTAGATCACTGATGTTGGGAGAGGAGAGGGCTGGTTATCAGGTTGCTGTTTCTCTGTCAACCAGAAATTCAACAAATATTAATAGATAGAAAATTCCTTTTTATTTTTAAATGACTCATTTTTCCTTTATCTTATTTAAAAACAACCAGATCTTCCTAAAGGAAATCAGCTGAATCATGAAGCACCACCCTTAGAGTGATAACTGGTCTATCAAGTACACAGGTAATAGTTAACAGTAAGTTAACTTACTGAATCACTGTGCTACACACCTGATATCAACACCACATTGTAAATCAACTATACTACAATAAATAAAATAATGTAAAAAGTAGTGCATACATATATGCATCAAATGCTATGTAGTAGAATGTTCATAGAAGCACAACTGGATAAAATTTGTGGTATATTCATATAATGAGACATGTGATAATGATAATGAACAAGATACAACATAGCTGGAACTTCATAAATACTATGTTGAGTTAAAATAAAGCAGATGCAGAAGCAAAAGTAAAGTAAATAAATAAAATACAGGTACTTCTAAATAATGTATTTTTTCTTGAATTCTTCTAACATTCGAAATGACTCCTCTAACTTTCAAGGTGACTGTTGTAATGGCACTCAAGTAGAAAGTGGGACCTGTTTAACAACTAAGATTTATGTGTACAAGCATCATAGGTGAAATCACAGAGGGGCTCAAATGTATAAACTGTGTATCCTGAAGTCCATGTGCTGGGCTGACTTCATTCCTTCATTTGGGACCAAGAAAGCACAACTTGATGTTGTGTGTTCTAGGAAACATACTGCTAAGTTTCATCTATGATTTATTTAAAAGCTAGCTTGAAATTAGGAAGAGGGATGAGTTTTGTTAAATGAACTTGGGAAGGATAGACATGAGAGCAACAAAGTATTTACTGGTCAATTGGGAAAAGTATACGTAGATATGACGGAAGATTATTGAAGAAGGTGTGAATAGTATTAGTGTATTGGCTTAGAAATCAAATGTATGACAGTCATTTTCCCTTGTTTTGATTTATTAGTATTTTGACTACATTTTCTTGCAAGGGACAAGCATAATGTCCACTGTGCATTTAGGTGCCAAGTTCAAAGTAAAATGTTTCTGTGATTTTGTATCAACTCCATAATGCTTCTCAAATTACTGCCCCAGAGGCCTTGCAATAGAAGAATTTCAGAGGCTTCCATGTTAGTAGTTTGGTCCTTAAAAAAAAAAAAAAAAACTTAAAAATATTTCACAGATTGTTTGTTCTCTATTCTAAAGAGAGTATCCTACTCTCTTCCTTTGCCTTTAGGATGGGAGGAAAGCAGAATGAAATATAGTATCCTTTACTATCTAATAGTATGAAGTAGAGTTCTTCTGAATTCAGATTTTAAAACTATAGCTCGGCGTCCCCAGCCTTACAACAGCACCCAGGGTGAGTTTCTGTGCTACCACGACACCATAATGACTTTTGTCCCTGAAGCAAGTGCGCTGGTGACTGAGGCAGGGGCTGCTGTCTCTGGTCCCACCAGGCTGTCCCAGGGTCAGGGGAGAAATGCTCTGCAGGGCTCTATCATGTCCCCACAGGCCCTCAAGTCACACAGCTCTTTCAGTGTGCTCATATGTACCACCCACCAGCCAGGGTATTGTGTGTTCAAAAGTTTATTCAGTCATAACCCTATGGACTGTAGCCCACCAGGCTCCTCTGTCCACAGGATTCTCCAGGCAAGAATACTGGAGTGCATTGCCATGCCCTCCTCCAGGGGATCTCCTTGACCCAGGAAGATCTCTTATGTCTCCTGCATTGGGAGGTGGGTTCCTTACCACTAACGCCACCTGAACCAGGGTACTAAAGCCTGCCCAAAGTGCCAGCATGTCTTCTTGACTGGGTTAGCTAGGGACCCTGACATCTNGTGCATTGCCATGCCCTCCTCCAGGGGATCTCCTTGACCCAGGAAGATCTCTTATGTCTCCTGCATTGGGAGGTGGGTTCCTTACCACTAACGCCACCTGAACCAGGGTACTAAAGCCTGCCCAAAGTGCCAGCATGTCTTCTTGACTGGGTTAGCTAGGGACCCTGACATCTGAGCTCAGTCTTTCTTGAAGAGTGGGGTGGGAGGGAGGGGGCGTTGCACTGGGTCTTCATTGCTATGCTTTCTCTAGTTGTAGCGAGCATGGGCTATTCTTCATTGTGGGCTTCTCATTGTGGTGGCTTCCCTTGTTGTGGAGCATGGCCTCTAGGCACGAAGGCTATCTGTTCCTTGAACATAAGGAGTTTTCCCTCCCCTTCTTCCCATACCTCCCCCTACATTCCCACTCCATGTTGGACCACTTCAATCCACTGGCCATTTCCCAGATATGTCTTACCTTGATAAACAAATTTACCTACTAAGTTGCCAACTACCTCTGAGCCTAAAGCCCAAGGTGTATGGAGAAAGGTAACCTTTGTTTCCAAGCCCCTCCTACCCCCCTCAAAAGGCATAATTTCCTTTTCTCCAGAACAATGGATTCCTAAGTGGCGCTAGTGGTAAAGAACCCACCTTCCAATGCAGGAGACATAAGAGATCTTCCTGGGTCAAGGAGATCCCCTGGAGGAGGGCATGGCAATGCACTCCAGTATTCTTGCCTGGAGAATCCTTTTCCTTAGAATTAATGAGACTCACTCATGGCTGCTTCCATAGGTGATTTGTTATCTAATGGAGAAGCAGCTAATAAGGTGGTTCAAGATGGTGCTTAAGGAACCATCTATGAACTTGACTCAAGGATGCAGTCATTACCTCTCTTCGCCACCTAGCTCCTGAGGCATGAGNTTTCCTTAGAATTAATGAGACTCACTCATGGCTGCTTCCATAGGTGATTTGTTATCTAATGGAGAAGCAGCTAATAAGGTGGTTCAAGATGGTGCTTAAGGAACCATCTATGAACTTGACTCAAGGATGCAGTCATTACCTCTCTTCGCCACCTAGCTCCTGAGGCATGAGTAAAAGGAGGTGTTCATGTTGAGACCGGCATTCTCTGTAAGGTCAGTTAATCCAATCCTAAGCATCATGTGTCCGTATTCACAAAAACTCTACACAGTCCATAGGCCACAGAGACATTCCAACAGTACCTTCTTTCCTAGAGGTTGACTAAGTGTAAGGAGAGATTCTAGAGTCAGTTTGCTGTGTCTTTGTTTGCACAAGCATATTAACTTGTGTCCAGCTTGCACAAGTTACTTAGTGAATCTACACATTCTACTTTTTCTGATCCTAGTAAAGTCTTCAGAATAAGTCATTGCACTGAACAACTAAGTAATGTGATTGTAAAATTGATTATCTACAATACTTCAGTTCACCTTGTGAGTAATTTTTAGACATTTTTAGTGAATTGGTTGCACTGCACAGTCTAGGGAGTAAGCCTTCATTCAGATAATAACATATCAGATATTACATATCTGTTATTATTCAGATAATAACATTAAGCCTATTTCGGGGTCTTCCCAGGTGGCACTAGTGGTAAAGAACCTGCCTGCCAGTGCAGGAGACATAAGAGACTCAGGTTCAACCCCTGGGTTGGGAAGATTCCCCTGGAGGAGGGCACGGCCAACAGCTCCAGTATTCTTTTTTTTTTTTTTTT
>SJYA01008631.1:0-13213 GCA_006410615.1 Neotragus moschatus
TGCCCACAACTCGTTATAATCTGTTTCTTGAATATCGTCGACAGCGGACGTTGATCCTCCTCCATATCGGCCATCTATCAGGCCAACTGCACCAGTGACCACAAGACACAAGCATGAACCTTATCACGGCTATGGATGTCTACATATATGTGAGAATCTACGCAGATACAATAGACAGCCATCACACGAGAGCCTTCCACTATACGTATATATATACATATATATATATTTATATGCATGAGGGTCGTAACAGTAGGTATAAGCATCTACGCAGACACTGTATATAGATAGTATATGAAGGGTTTTCCGTAATGCGAGCAGCTGGCTATAATGACACCATTTCCTGCTGCTTCTGCTGCTTCCGAGGGATGAGTTGTCAGGAGAAAACTTTTTGCGGTGAACGCAGCAAAGACGAGCTTCTTGCACCCCCCTGGCCGGCACTATGCTACAGCAACAGATTAGAGGACAACTGCAGAAGCAACGGAAGAAGTGCGTATTAGGGTTGAGTAGTCGCTATGTAGTTTTGCTTATGCTACTGCAAGGGATTAACAGCCAATGGTCTGTATATATATATCTATACATGTATAGATTGATGTGTATATACGCATACGTATGTATGTGTATGTATAGCGAGAGAGATGGATAGAGAGGAAGAAAAAGAGCTCGACAGCTGTTCCGACGCCTCCATAGAAGGTGCGTACCAGAGTTGGCAAGTCGCAGCGGAGTTTTGCTTATGCTACTGCGAGGCATCAGCAGCCAAGAAACATTTTTCGTCGGCTGTTGCCCGTGTGCCTGTTCGTTGCCGGTACTGCTGCCATTTGTTTGTGCTGATGTCACCGGACACGCATGATTTGCGCTATTGTCTGCGACATAGGCCGCAGCTTTGATGCCTAGCTTGACAAATGCAGTTTCTCCTGCTTTAATGGTTTGATCCTCAGCGATAAAGAAGTCCAGGCCTGAGTCGCCGGCATGGTAGTGCCCGTGAGATGCGTACAAAGCACGCACAGAGTCATTCAGCGGCTGAACACGGAGCAACATCTTGAAAAAAAGGGGAAGAGTGATGATAAGGAACACAAAGAGGCCCTCTTTCACGATGGTGTGGAAGAGTGGAAGCAGAATGCGCCTTCCGGACTACAAAACCCGGAGGACGCTCTAAACTACAGACGAATGCGCCGCTCAAAAGGTGGGCTGCTGTGATAAGAGATTTTTTCGAAGTGAAGGGCAAAGTAAAAGGTGCAAGAGCGGTACAGTGAAGGAGAACCGGCAGTCGAGAAGAACAACGTAGGGAGACCGAAGGAGAAGTCTGAAGAAACGTCCGGGGGCCTACTCCTCACGTGAGGGATGCCGGCGAAAAGGGTGGATTGCGGTGAAAAAGTATTTTATACGACCTGAATCGAAGATGAAAATGAGAAAAGGAGACGATATACGGGAAGGAAAATAGGAAAAAACAGAATGCGCAAATAGCAGGAAAGTGGAGATACGGCTTTCCGGGAAGACGATTGTGGCGTGCGATGATGAACTGGAAGGCGGTGTCTATACACCTGAATTTCCAGCAGACGAAATCAAGAAAGGTGATAATGCGATTTGAGGAGGGAAGGCGAATGATCGAGACGGGTAAGCGAAACGAATGGGACGGTCCCGTGTCATCACGAGGATAGACACTGCGATCAGAGAAAGTACGAAGGAAACGTAAGAAGTAAAGAAGTTAAGAGCAGAAAGTGGAGGTGGATACGAAAGATGCACCAGAAGATAGGTGGGAACCGCATGTTCACGCACTCTTAGTATCAGTTTGTACGTGGATCGGTGGAGGTGTGGAGGAGATCGTGCAAGATCACACGTATTGCCAAATAGAAGACACCACCAACATACGGCAGCAGCGTCTCTGTTGTGTAGGAGGAGGGGGGAAGAAGGAGGAGGGTGGGGGGCAGACCCGCCAGAAGAGACCGTCCACCATTTTGTTGCACCAACTGCAACACCACCGAGAACCACGTCCACGTGCATCGTAGAAGAAACAAGGGTGGTAGGAGGTGCCAGGTGTCATCACTGTCAGGAAAAAGGAACAGCATTATAAAGAGCAGAAGCAAGACGACGGGCAGCAGGACGACTATTTGATCACGTCTTCAACGGGTGGAGGAAGACGACACCCCGCAGCAAGCGACTGGAAGACAATAGCTTCACGAGTAGCAGAAGAAATGGCAGAAAAGCGCTCCTGAGCATACACGACGGCGAAGTTTATTCATAATTACAAGGCCGGAAGATGACAGGTATCTGGTATTCACGAAAGTGGGTCTGGAATGAAGAAGCATTCCTACAAGACAGTTGCATCATGAGTAGCAGAAGGACTCCCAGGACATCGCTGGAGGACTGAGCAGAAATCCTCCTAAGCAGATGCAACTTCAAAGTGGGCTCATAATGATGAGGCCGGAAGATGATTCCTATTTGGTGCTAACGACCTTGGAGCTGGAATGACTAGGCATTCTTAGTTAACATTATTTTCACGAGTAGTAGAAGGGGTCCCAGAAAATGGCTCCTGAGCAGAAAACGTTACCCAGCAGATATGACTTCAGAATCAATTCATGATAAAGGCGGAAGATAAATCTTATCTGATGTTAACGACAGTGGGGCTGGAATAAATAAGCATATTTCGGCATTATTAACAGTGGGCTCCAGACGGAAGAGATTTCGTGCTGTGCAAAGTGCGGCGAAGACACTGCGCCCCCGACACACCCACCCCCGGGGGATCTATTCCTCCGTGTCCGGCCCTTTCCAGCGCTCCCGATAAGATTTGTTCTCCCGACATGTGCCGTTGCCGCAGTAAGTTCATCGATGGCGCCCAGAGAAACCCCGCGTATATATATATGTATACAGGTAGCACTACTATATCTCTGATAACGGCTAAAGTTGGCGTGGCGCCTGCTCTCTTTGAATTCCACAGGAATATATGCAGACATTCGTGATGAGGCTGCTGCGAATGACACATGCTAGCAAAGCAGAGTTCATGGCAAATCTAGGAAGAGCCACTCATGAAGAAATAAATGACGGACGCTGAGTTTATGAAGAGTGCTCGCGTGAGCTCCTGCAATTAAAATGTAACAACATCTATCTTCTTCCTTACATCGTGGCCGTGTGTTTTTGTGTCTGCTTCTATAACGACACGCATTGGAAATGATGTTTGTTCCCGCGGGCGCGGTGTAGTGTAGAGCTGCGCCCATGTCATAAGTTCTGTCCATAGGCAGTTTGCCGGATTTGATGAAGATACCGCGAGTTACCCCTGTTGGCGAACACGCTTGATCCAATATTTGGACGGGCCAAACAGGGAGAAGGAATTCAGCTTCGTCCTTGTAAACTTTCAGTAATGGTGAATCTAGTGGTACTACTACGATCAATGATATTGTTTTGAACGCTGGGTGTATTACGAGCGCTGTCATGTTTTCCTACGACTTATGCATGTTTTCCTTGAAGCGTGTGGAATTCCCCTCGAACGCTCTTTATGCACGTTTTGTATGTATTGGTAGGCGCAGCGTCGAGAGTAGCTACAGTTTCCACCTATAAATGGAAAACCCGATTCGGCCTGGGGATCACGTCTGCTCAGAAGGCATACAAGACCGAAGTGTCTGCACCTCATTTGTACTTGGCTAGAGATGCAACCGGCGGTGGCTGGTACTGCTCGCCTACAGGCGAAGTGAAGCGATGTGTGCAAATATATATGTACACGGTATCTAGGCGACACATTTCGCTAGAGACGAACTTACACACTACTCATGTGTATCTGCCCTTCCGGACCAGAAAAGCGCGGCTGCTGCTTGTGCATCGTAGCTTTTTCGTGTGGATGACCCAGAGCTGATGTGCCGCCTGCATGAAATGCAGTCTTACGCTGTAGGATGAAATTCCTGCTGGCCACTCGTAGGCAAAGCAATACAGAGTCACGTTGACACCAGTAGGCGCACAACCGCTCTGCGACGGGTGTACATCTGGTACATGCGTGCTCATACGCACACGCGTATACACGGAAAGAAGAAGCATCACGGAACGGGGATCGCAGAGAGCCACGTGGAGACGGAGGCTGCAAGAGACAGCGGAACGACGAATGACGCGCAGGAAGCAGGTAAAAGGATGAATGGCTTTATTGCGAAGAACGACCCTCAGCAAAAGCGACTGATACCGGTTCCTGTTGTCACGTTGATACTCACCTGTGGCTTCAACTGTCGCAGCTTTACAGACGAGCTCCGCTGTGGATTTAGCGCTGTAATAGTGTAATTCTCGAAACGGCAGGAAATGCAGACCACATTGAGGACGTTGGGCCATGACACCAGATGTCTGCAGCGGTTGCACTGGCGTCGTTTGAGTATTGGCTTTGAAAGGCGCAAACCAGGCCGGGTACTTATCTTCTTTTCGTAACGATGTTTTGCTAGAATAGCACCAGCGTGCCTTGAGGTGATCTGCATGGAAGTCTGTGGACAGAACGACAGCCAGGACGCGGGGTACACGGGCAATCAGAATAGCCCATGGTTGACAGAACAAGCCAGCAGGCAGTATTTCTTGTTCTTACCGTCACTAGGATCGCATCCTGCACGACTCGAAAGGTTTTGTAGGTGTGCGAGCTGCTGTCCAGGGCACGCAGCTGAGGAAGCGTGTGAGTAAGATGTGATGCTAGTAGCCTCTGTGTGGATATCTGGTGCCCGCTTTTGCTGTGATGTAGGTAACACCGCTACGACACTGTCAATATGACAGCGCTACTACATCAGTAAAATAACCTTCGCTAACCGCCCACAGACATTAACGGTATCTTTCCACCGTGTTGCCCGCGAAGGGCAAGAAGGCGACACTCTAGGAAGCACTGAGTAAGCCTAGAGTACTTTCGTCCTCTAACAATAATCTTAGCTGTAATTCAGGCATTCTTGCGCCGAACATCTGCTGCGTTTCAGTCGCGCCTGCTTCACGGGTATATTTACGCTCACATCGGTGTACGCAAGTCCACGTAAACACATGTGGCTTAGAAGATAAGCACGCGTAGTCGGTTGAAAGCGCCTGCAGCCGGAGCCTCAAAAGGGGTTCTCTTTTGCAAGTAGGTGCCCTGTCAAATGGCTCTTAAGGAATGAAAACCACGACTACTCCATGACACTTTGTACCAACCTACACGGTGGACCACACAGGTTTATTCGTACCTGCTGTGAGACTACGAAGCAGCGTTTCTGATGCTGCTTGAGGCTGCTACTCCTCCTATGTATAATGCTGGCTTGATGAAGCCAATTCTGTATCACGGACGTTTGCACACTGCACCTGACTCCGCCTGGTGTGAGACCTGTTGCGTGAACAAGCCCTCGTGCGATATTTGACGGTCACTTTCAATTCCCGCGCAGACCCGGTGTGTTTGCCGCCGGTAAAAAACAGAATCCCTCTGTCACTGCATTCTTTCTGTGTATTTTCGTAATGACCAATACATCAGTGAAACGTTAGGTAGGTCCGCTGCGCTGCGCTGAGGGCTTCCGCTGCTGTAGAGAGGCGTCTCTGCTATTGCGTCGACTCGTATATGTACAAGCAATGTACACTTGATTGCTCTGTGTACTCAAAGGCATACTTACAGTTGAACCTGCAGCCGGAATCTGATAAAGGAGCTCCCTGTGCATGTAGTCGCCCCGGCAGACGGCCGGACATAATGGCCCACATCATTGCTCTATAGGGATTTGCGGCCGCCGTCATTGCGCTGAAGGTTCTTGAAAATTTTTCGGCGCTACCATGCTACACGGGCGAATGCTTCAAAGAGCGCCTGCTTTTGGTGTACTGCCTGCGCGCTGTAGAGGCAATCATGCGCGTCGTTTATGAGTGATCCAAGCGTGCATCATAGGGCGCCTCAACCGCGCTTTTCTAGGCTCTCGTGCTACATGAGCAAACGCCCGGAGGAGGGCGTGGATTTAGTGAGCTGGCTACACGCCAATAGAGGCACGCATGCTGGTCATTTCTGCTTTACTCAAGGTGCAGCGCGATAGCAGCTGGTCCATACACGACTGGGCTATCACGTTACGTGAGCAAATGCCGGAAGGAGGCCTTACATATGATGGGATTCCTACACGCCAGTAGATGCGCCCACGTGCGTCATTTACGACTTATTTACGCGTACATTACAGGGCGCCGTACCCGCACCTATCGAGGCTGCCATGCTGCATAAGCAAATGCCCGACGGAGGGCGTATATTTGATGGGCTCTCTGCACGCTAGCAGAGGCGCACATGTGCGTCTTTTATGAGTTATTCAAGCGTACACCTGCGTAGGGAGCCTCCTTCTAGGTTGTCATGCTTTATGAGCCGAATACCGAAGGACGGCGTGAATATGATGAACGGCCACCCGCCACTAGCGGCGCCCCTGCGCATCATTTCTGCCTTACTCGAGCGTACGGCGTAGTAGCCCCTTGTCCCCTCACTTCTAGGCTATCCTGCTACACGAGCGAACGCCGGAGTGAGGCCTTACGTGATGGGCTGCCGACACGCCAGAACAGGCATTCGCGCGCCTCATTTTGGACATTTGCAGGTGAACACCGCAGGGCCGCCTGCCGGCGTTCTACTGAGGTACCTTGTTAGATAAGCAGATGCCAGACGGGGGGCGTGCAATGAGCTGCCTACTCGCCTGTAGAGGCATCTATGCGCGTCATTTCTGACTCAGGACATAGTTGTGGCGATCCGCTATTATTCTTTTCGACTGTCACGTTATATGAGCAAATGCACAGGGTTGCAGGCGCACGTGATGGGCTTCCCACACGGCAGTAGAGACACCCTCGAACGTTATTTTTGCCTAACTCCACGATACACGTTCAGGGTACACTGTCCACACGCTTCTAGGCTCTGATGTTCGACGGGCAATTGCGAGCAGGAGGGCGAGCATATGACGTGCTGCGCACACGCCAGTAGAGGCACCTATCCGCGAAATTTCTGCCCTCCATACTTCAGCGGCGGCACCGATCGTGCGCTTTCCGCAAACAGCTTCATATTTTGCTCCTTCAGGCTCTTAAAAGAGAAGCGGTCGAATCAGACAACGTGGCCGGCCGTGGCCATTCGCCGGGTTTATCTTACACCCTGCCGTGTACCAGTTTCTGCGCAGGAGAGCGTCTCCCGCTGTCTGCAGCTTCCTAGAAGCCATTGAAAATTCTCTGGGTTGCGGTACACCTTTATGAGTGTGAGGCGCACGTCTGCCTAGGGTAGCGTCTCTTGGCGTCTGCAGCTTCCCTCCGCAGTAGAGCGTTTGACAGCTACGCGGGGTATTACTAAAGACGCGAGAGAAGGGAGGCGCTACCCGATTCTTGGAAGACCACACCGACCTAGTTTGGCTCGTATTATTTTGCTCGTATTGGCGGCGCTGATAGTACGTGCTATTCTCGGATTTCCGCGTTCCTCTCTCACCTTGACCCAGACGCAACAACCTAGAGCAGCTGCTTACGCGTCCCACAAGTCGTGGCGCCGCCACGACGTCCCGTCCTATAACTTGTTTCTTCTCATGGGAAGCCGGTTCCCGCGAACCACAAGAGGAATAAAACAGCTTTACGCCTTCTTATCACCCTGTTCGAAACGCAAGCACTTGCTGTAGGTACTTCCGCGTGTCGGACGTAGTAGTGGCGCTACTATATTCTATCATCTACCGTGCTACTCGTGTAAGACTACAGCCCTAAAACAGCTCCGGTCCCTTTCATCGGGACGGAACAACATGCTCCAGCTGCGTGCGTGTCCCGTCAGTCGTGGCGCTGCTACTACATTCCATTTTCAGCTTGTTCGTCATTTTCAGGAAGCTTTTCGCGGAACATTGCCATCCTTAAAAGTGCTCTACCCCTCCTTTCAACCTGGTGCAGAGGCAACAAGCCACCAGAGCCGCTTTCACGTTTTGGAGTGCTATCAGACTTGTTCGTCCTTCTCGGAGGCGGTTTCGTGGAACACTACAGACCTGAAAAGCGCTGCAGGCCTCCTTATCACCATGGCGCAGAGGCAACAACTCGCTAGAGCTGCTTCCCCCTCCTGGATGTTCTACTGAACCAGATCCATCAACTTCTAGGCTCTCCCCAGCAACAGCTTCTCGTGAACGCTACACGTCCCGGCACCCGGGCGGTACTACTTCATTCCGTCCTTCGACTTCTTCGTTCTTTTCAGGAAGGCCCTTTTCGCGGGACAGCACACACCTGAAAGCAGCATTAGTTTTCTCTATTACGTTGGTTTAGATGCTGAGGACGCTGTAGGTGCGTCCACCCGCGGCAGTCGTGGCACTGCTACTCCGTAGTGTGCCTCAACCTGTCCGTTTTACTAGAGCGGGCGGTTCCCGTGGAACGTTACACGGGTAAAAGCAGCTTCAGGTCTTCCTATCACCCTCTTCCAGACCCAACAAATTACTGTGCCTCATTTTCGCTTCGATTACTACAGCACCTGCGCCCTCATTGATATATATATATATATATAAACCTCTGTCTCTTCCTCCGTAGATATATTACGTATATACACATGCGCATATATATTTATAGGTACCTCCGCGCCCCGGCCGTCCTGCAGATTCACTCAAACTAGAGCTTTCTTTGGCAAGAATGTTGGCATGTGTGCTCCGTCGCGTACGCACGGCTGGATGCGCCTGTGTACATGTCGGCTTGGAACCTAAAAAGCAAGCTTTCTGCAGCTGGCCGCACTCGGGGCGGCCCCAGGAAAACGGCATTTTAGCATCGCTCTGTAGAGATCTCCAGCATTATACGTTGTGGAGCGTCCGCGTCCCCAATTACCGCGGCAAGACCGCAACCTGGGGTCTCTAAAGCAGCGGGGGCTGCACTTCTTACTCTAAAGGGCGGCTTGAGTAGTCGGAGACCGCAGTTTCTGTTCCGAGTGCGTCTGACGTACGCTGAACAGCGCTGTTATGAGCGACCAGTGCTTATCACGCGCGTCAGAATTCCGCCAGTGGTAAGCGGTCTACGCCTGATACATACATGTTTGCTGGATGGCTCACTACTTGAGGACGGACACATCTGCTCTAGGCGCGCAGACAGTACGCTGAATAGCGCAGTCACGGGCGAGAAGAGCTTGGTTTCGTGTGGTTTCCCTCAGTTGTCAGCGGCCTACACCTGATACCTACTGTTCCGCTGGATCCTTCAGCAGTCAGGGCCGGACACATCTATTCTAGGCGCGTGTAGTGTGTGATAAATAGCGCTATTACCGGCAAACGGTAATTGCAAATCGTGCCACGCCCGCCAGTGGTGCGCGGCTTGCGCCTGATGCGTACACGTCTATTGTGTGCCCGATGAGACGAAGCTTGGACCTTTGGGCGGGCACAGCATATGCCGAACAGCGCTGCCCCCGAGGAAATGTACTTACGTCGCGCGTCGTTCCCGTCAGCAATAGGCCGCTTAATACGTATACGTCTACTGGGTCCCTGAGGGGTCAAAGGCTGGCGCTTTCATTCTGGGTGGGTATCATGTAGGCCGAATGACGCTTTTACGACAGGGCAGGGGACACATTTCGCGTTGTTCCCGACACTGATGGTCGGCGTGTACCTGCTACGCACATGTCTGTTGCATTGCTCAGTAGCCAAAGACACACACGTCTACTCTAAGCGCGTAATGTGCATGCTGATTGGGGGGCTACAGGCAAAGAGTACGTGCGCCTCCTGTTATTCACTTAGTGGTAAGCGTCCTACAGCTGATACGTACATGCCTACTGGGTCCGTGAGCGGTCACAGCGGAGAACCAGTAATCTGAGCGGGGACACCGCATGCTGGACAGCGCCGTCGTAGGCAAGATGTACTTACAACTCGTGTCGTTCAAGCTAGTGGTAAGCCGCCTGCACATGACGCATACACGTCTTCCGGGTGCATGTGCGGTCAAAGCCTGGCACTTGAGCGCTGGGTGTATATAGGGTATGCTGGGTGGTGCTGCTACACGCGAAGAGGACGCACAACTCCTGTTATTCGCGCCCGCCGTACGCGGGCCACACCTGGTACGTAGGTGTCTACAGAGGCCAGAGTAAAAGCACCGCACGAACCCGCGGAGAGGAAAAGACGAAAAAAGGGCGCGCGCTCCCTGGGCCTGACCACATGCAGGGATGAAGTCTACGCATGCGTATGCATCCCCCCACTCTCTAGATTACCGGGGTCGACGACACAGAGCGCTCACGGGGTGAAACGACTTCTTTAAGCTCTCAGGATCGCCGTATAGCGCCGCGCCGGTTGCCGCGTACCGAGAACCCTTGGGCATAAACTTAGGGGGGAGCGCTGCAGATACGCACACATACGTGGGTGCGGAGCAGCTCTGCGCACGAATCCTCCTGCTGCTCGCGTAAGCTCGAAGGAGGCAACATAGGTATCTCTATATGTGAATATATACACGCGTACGCATGCCTGCATGCGGCAGCACTCGTACCGTCAGATCGCCAGCTGCGAGTATTCGCAGCATCTAATCCCCGCCGCCCTCGGTATTATTCACATCGCAGCAGCAGGCCACGTTAGCGGCGCTTTCGTATATTCTTGACTGGCAGACTGGATAACGTTAACGTCTACAAGCAAATGGCTTGTAGGCTCCTTCTTCGGTGGAGGAGGCCGCCGCCACCCCACACACTCCAGCCCCATATACATCTGCATACAGCCGCACCTTAGTGGCTTCTCTGCAAGGAAGCATGCAGAAGGGGAACACGTGCCGTTGTCTCCCCCTACTTTGCCGCTTTACAGCAGGTGGTGTAGTGAGACGGCTCGGCACGCAAAAGCGTGCGCGACGACACGCTTTCTGGGGCGTACCTCGTGGAAGAGCGCACGACTGTTGCTGTGCGCTTGCGCTTGGCAGCAGATCAGCCTGCGGACGCAGGTCTTCGTATCGTAATTGCTATGGACAATTCACATATGCCGCCGCGCTGCTGCAGAACCGAAATACGTCTGCGTGCTGGCGCGTTCGATATTTAAATATACGTGCGAGAAAAGAATCGCAGCTCGTCCCTGTATACACGTAATATACATGTATGCATGCGTGGATGTTCATATGCATATGTTCATGCACCTTTTAGTATACATGTATGTATGCATGCGTAGCATTCCTGTTAGGCGGCGCAGACAGACCCGCTTGGACACGCTTGTAAGGTCGAAGTGTCTCATGATTTTTGCTAGGCCTAGATCCATGGAAGTCATGTATCTCAGCAATGCATGTTCGATCCAGGACCTCACCTCTCTTTAAAGCCCGTGTTGTAGACGCGCCTGCGCGGGAACGCCTGCAGCAGAGACCCGCGTATACTGGTGCGCGCTCACGCAGCCCATGGAGAGCACGCAATCGTGGCTGGACACCTCTAGTGGAGAATCCAGCGTTTTTTAGCGCCGAATCAGCGATCTTGGTGTTGCCACTGCTTGGTGAAACTCCTCTTTTTGTAGTTCGTGTTTGAGACCACCTTTCATTGGCGAAAGTGAGCTTCTCAGTGCTCTGTAATCCGCCTTGTTCTCTTTCAATAACAGGAAAGGCCATGAAGGCGGTTGCGGGCAACGACCTTCACCCCATCAGACTTGCAACTTTAAGCCGGTGCGAACTCCGGCAGCTACAAGCAACTTCAGCGCAGTGGCGTAGACTGTCGATATCCTTTCGCTGAGACGCGCGGTTGGTACTAGCATCTCTGATTCCGTAGCTCCTGCATGTTTGATCTCTTCAACACCGGCAAGACGCTAGTGGCGTCTCTTCTAGTGAAATTAATTTCCCGCGTATCTGCACATCGGTGTACTTGTGCGCAGATTCGGCAATCTGACGTCTTCCTCGGTATGTCCCTTTAAGCACGTCCACTTCAGTTTCTCTGCAGCACGAGTGAACGCCTTACATAGTGCTGAGGCCTAGAACCTGTGTGATAGGCTGGCAATTTGGAGGTTATTCTCGGGCGCGAAAGCGCCAGTGTCTTGGCAACGTAAAGATCCTTCTTTCTTTTCAGACTTTCGCCGGCGAACAGTCCCCCATTTTCAAAAAGTGTGCCAGCGCTTATCGTTTGCAGCATAGCAGTGCGAAATTCGCAGTGTTGCCTGTGAATCTGCGACAACAGGAGGAAGCTTGTGTTTGTGCATACACGCATATATATGTATGTACGGGGAAAAACGCGTGTACCTGTCCCACGTTACTCTCGAATGAGCCAAAGCGTGTAGGGGCACACTATGAATGTGATGTGGACAGCACCCCTCTCTATTCGCTCACGAAGATCCGTCCCACCTTACACGCCTTCCGAATTTTCTGATTATTTCCAGCAGACGTCATTAACACGGAGCATATGTGTATGTGTGGAACGGCTGCAGTCTCACGGAATCCAGCTCCCTCTCTCCCGGTCTAATAGGAGGCGGCCGGGCGAGCTGAACAACACTTCCTTCTGAGCATGTCTCCAGTTGCAGGCCTATCAGAGCACTTCACTTTCATTGTCTTTAGCTTGTTACATGTTTCGCATCATGACTGCCTCCTTGCATGAAGCCTGAGCAGGCTATCTCCGCCGTACGCGCTCCCGTTCCTCTTACTCATATACTACGTAGTTCCAAATGCGTGTCAAGAACATCGCCACGTTCTTCATTGTAAGCAGCCGGCAGCTTGCTGATGGGTACTGCAACAGAAAAAAACGGACCGACACAAGTCTCCAACAATCGGCGCACCGAGCTGCGGCTCTCCCAACATTTGTGCCGAAGTAGCCGCATTCGAACTGCGGCAGAGAGGCACGACAGTATACGAAGCAGCGTACGTCTGGTATCTGTAAGAGAGGATGCTGCTGGAAAGGACTTTTTGGCAGCCTTCCGCAGAAAATTTCTCCAGAGAACAATTCGAAGCGTGCAACCGCTGCCTCCAGCTGAGCCGACACCTTCCAGCACAGGAAGTAACTCATGCACAAAACAGGAGATGGGAACACGCGCGACGCCCTGAGAGTGGGAACAGGCGATACACTTCGAGTTTGAGATCCAGAAGAGGAGATACATACGGCACCACCTGTACGCCCACCGTTCCCAGGACCTTCTTTTACTTCAAAGAGGCTATACTCGGCAACTTTTGTATCCTGCATGCAGATACATGCCTACGACCGTAAGGCGGTGGCCTCTGGAACATTAAACCCGTTTGTCGCAGCCTCTATGGCTTCCGTCTAGACTGACAATGACATTTGCCGGAGCCTGCACATTTCTTGCCTAGGAAGCCGCGTGAGCTAAGGTGGAGCGTCTTCTACAGACTCTGAGTCTGCATCTGATCCCCGTCCTCGGTCTCTTTAGATTTC
>SJYA01008632.1:0-14484 GCA_006410615.1 Neotragus moschatus
GGAGGAAAAGCGGAAAAAAAAGAAAGAGAGAAAAAAAAGGAAGCACACACTGCACATGAAATTAGAGGCCGTGTAACATAGTTTCAAGTTTATCAGGTAAAAGAGGAACAGTGTAAACAAAGAAGGAGCCAATAAGAGGGAAAAGCTGAAGAAAGAAGAAAAAGAGAAAAGAAAGGCAGCCCACACTGCACATAAAATCCCCCCCAACCACCCCCCTCTTCCACTTTGTCTGCTTTCGATCTCTCCATGGTGATCGCGTCCTTGCTGCAGGCGGGCTGCCCCAGCTGCATGCAGCTACTACTACTACTACTACTACTACTACTACTACTACTACTACTACTACGACCAGTAGTAGTTGTACTAGTAGTTGTAGTTGTAGTATTAGTAGTAGTAGTAGTAGTAGTAGGAGTAGGAGTAGTAGTAGCGGTCGTGGTAGTAGTTGTAGCAGTAGTTGTCTAGTAGTTGTACTAGTAGTTGTAATAGTAGTAGGAGTAGGAGTGGTAGTAGTAGTAGTGGTAGTAGTAGTAGCGGTCGTAGTAGTAGTTGTAGTAGTAGTAGGCGTAGTAGTAGCGGTCGTAGTAGTAGTCGTAGTAGTATTAGTAGTAGTAGTAGTGGTAGTAGTAGAAGTAGTAGGAATGGTAGTAGTCCTAGTAGTAGTGGTCGTAGCAGTAGTTGTAGTAGTAGGAGGACGAGGAGGAGTAGTAGTAGTAGTAGCGGTCGTAGTAGTAGTTGTAATAGTTTTAATAGTAGTAGTAGTGGTAGTAGTAGTAGAAGTAGTAGGAGTAGTAGTAGTAGTATCGGTCGTAGTAGTAGTTGTAGTAGTAGTAGTAGTAGCAGTAACGGTCCTGGTAGTATTAGTAGATCAGCACTTGTAGCAGTAGTAGTTGTTGTAGTGATGCTCGGAGTAGTAGTAGTAGTAATAGTAGTAGTAGTAGTGGTATGTGTAGCAGTAGTAGTATCAGTAGCAGCAGTACTAGGAGTAGCAGTATTATTATTATTAGTAGTAGTAGTAGTAGTAGTAGTACGAGTAGCATTACTGGTATTAGTAGTATTAGTAGTAGTAGTAGTAGTACTAGTACTAGTACTAGGAGTAGTAGTAGTAGTAGTACTACTGGAAGTTGAGCAGTAGGAGGAGGAGGAGGAGTTGCAGGAGCCGTCCTACTAGTGTGCTGCAGCCGTACTAGTCGCCACCCGACGTGTTAGTCCTCGCACTAATAGCAGTTGTGGTAGTAGTAGTAATACTGATAGTAGTAGTAGCACAGTAGTAGTAGTAGTAGCGGTAATAGTAGTAGTAGATATAGTGGTAGTAGCAAGGGTAATAGTAGTAGTAGTAGTAGTAGCTGTCGTCGTCGTCGGTGTAGTAGTAGGGTTGAGGTCCCACTGCCTTTCACTTAGAGGAGAGGGCCCTGTGGAGTCAAGGAGGTGTCATCAGCAGGCAATGCAGCAAGAAGACACAGCAATACCTGCTTCTGCGCTTTTCGACCTGGATTATACCAGTTGCTGCTGCTGCAGCTTGTGCTGCTGCTGCTGCTGCAGCATGTGCTGCCGCGGCTGCTTGTCCTGCTGCTGCCTCTGCTGCTGCTTCTGCTGCTGCTGCTTGTCCTGCTGCTGCTTGTGCTGCTGCTGCTGCTTCTGCTGCTGCTGCTTCCGCTGCTGCAGCTTGTACTGCTGCTGCTGCTGCTGCAGGTTGTACTGCTGCTGCTGCAGCTTGTAGTGCTGGTGCTGCTGCTGCCTCTACTGCTGCTATTGCTGCGGCACACCCATCAGGCTGCTGCTGCTGCTGCTGCGGCTGCCCCGCTGCTGCTGCCGCTCCTGTTCCTGCTGCCGCTGCTCCTGCCCTGCTGCAGCTGCTCCTGCCCTGCCGCCGCTGCTCCTGCCCTGCCGCCGCTGCTCCCGCTGCTGTTCCTCCTCCTGCTGCTTCCGCTGCTGCTGCTGCTCCCGCTGCTCCTGCTGCTGCCGCTCTTGCTCCTCCTGCTGCCGCTCTTGCTCCTCCTGCTGCCGCTGCTCCTGCTGCTGCTGCCGCTGCTCCTGCTGCTGTCGCTGCTCCTGCTGCTGCAGTGTATAAACACCCTCTTTTTCCTCAACAGGGAGAGGAACGAGGTGGCAGCAGCACATATAGTAGTAACGCCGCCGCAGAGAGAGAGCAGCCGCTAGTACTACTACTGCTGGTACTACTACTGGTAGTACTAGCACTGCTACTACTACTGCTAGTACTAGCACTGTTACTACTAATACTACTACTACTAGAGAGGAAGGACGTGGCAGCAGCAACGTAGTGGCAAGGCCGCTGCAGAGGCTGCAGCCAGCACTACTGTGTATGAGCCACATCTTTTACATAGGCAAGGTTTCAGCAGCATGATCTGTAGTAGTAAGGCCGCCGGTGCAGACGTAGTAGCCACCACTACTGTGTGTGAGCCACATGTATTGATTACATAGGGAAGGTTGCAGGAGCATAATAAATAGTAACAAGGCCGCCGCCGCAGACGTAGTAGCCACCACTACTCTGTGTGAGCCACATGCAGTGATTACATAGGGAAGGTTGCAGGAACATAATAAATAGTGACAAGGCCGCCGCCGCCGAGGTAGCAGCCAATACTACTGTGTATGAGCCACATCTTTTACATAGACAAGATTTCAGCAGCATGCTCTGTAGTAGTAAGGCCGCCGCCGCAGCCGTAGTAGCCACCACTACTGTGTATGAGCCGTATGTATTAATTACGTAGAGAAAATTGCAGGAGCATAATAAATATTGGCAAGAGTGACAAGGCCGCCGCCGCAGAGGTAGCAGCCACCACTACTGTGTATGAGCCACATCTTTCAGATAGGCAGGGTTTCAGTAGCATAAGCAAGCTTTCAGCAGCACAGTCTGTAGTAGTAAGGCCGCCGCCGCAGACGTAGTAGCCACCACTACTGTGTATGAGCCACATGTATTAACTGCATAGGGAAGGTTCCAGTAGCATACTACGCAGGAGTAAGGCCGCCGCCGCACAGGGGTAGTAGCCACTACTCTGAATGAACCACTTTTATTACGCAGGGTGAGTAGGCGCAGCGTAATCCGTAGTTGCAAGGCCGCCGCCGCGGGGGTAGTAGACACCACTACCGTTTATGAGCCCCTTCTCTCACATGAAGACGGTTCAAGCATCCTGATACGTAGTACTAAGGCCGCCGCCACAGAGGTAGTAGCCGCCATTACTGTGTATGAGCCGCACCTTTTACATAGGGCGGGTACAAGCAGCATGATACGTAGTACTGAGGCCGCCGCCACAGAGGTAGTAGCCACCACTACTGTGTACGAACCGCACCTTTAACATAGGAAAGGTTCTGCGCAGAATACGCAGTAGTAAGGCCCCCGCAGAGGTGGCAGCCACCACTACTGCATAGGAACTACACCTTGCATAAGGGAGGATTCCAGCAGCATAATACGTAGTAGTAAGGCGGCCGCAAAGGTAGCACCCCCACTACTGTGTATGGGAAGGTAGGAGCAGCATAACACGTAGTAGTAAGGCGGCCGCAAAGGTAGCACCCCCACCACTGTGTATGGGAAGGTACAACCAGCATAATACATAGTAGTAAGGCCGCCGCCGCACAGGTAGTAGACACCACTACTGTGTATGAGCCACGTGTATTACATATGGTAAGTAGGAGCAGCGTGATACGTAGTAATAAAGCCGCCGCAAAGGTAGCACCGCCATTACTGTGTATGGGAAGGTAGGCGCAGCATAATACGTAGTAGTAAGGCCGCCGCTGCAGAGGTAGTAGGCACCACTACAGAGTGTGATAGCACCGTATATCAAGAAGAACAAGAACAAGAAGCTGCAGCTGCACACATGGCAAGAGGCAGCGAGCAGTAGCTAAGACGAAGATGTGGATGCTGCAGCTGCATACGTAGGAAAATCCACCACACCGCCGCAGAGGCGTTCGCCACCACTACAGGGTATGAAGGCGCCATAGAGAGAAGAGGGTGCAGCTGCATAAACATCAAGAACGGCCGCACGGCAAGGGCGGCAGCCACCACTAGAGTGGAGGAATTACATCTTACAAAGTGAAGGTGTGAGCTGCATATGTAGGAGTAAGGCCGCCGCACAGGTAGCAGCCACAACTACAGAGAGTGGCAGTAGTGTAGATCAGGAGGAGGCTGCAGCGGCACACGTAGTAAGAACCACCACGCCGTCACAGAGGCAGTAGCCACCGCTATAGGGTCTGAAGCCCCCATTGAGAGAAGATGCTGCAGGTGCACACACGGAAAGAACAACCACGTCTTAGTGGCGGGAGGAAATACTACAGTGCGCGTACACTTTCTGTAGAGAGGAAGGGGGGCACAGCAGCGTCGCCGATTTAGGCGAAGAAGTAGAAGAAGAAGCTGTACAGCGGCACACGTAGTAGTAACGCCTCCTCAGAGGTGGCCGCAAGCGCTACAGAGTGGAACAGCACCGTCCACTGAGACGAAGAAGAAGAAGAAGAAGAAGAAGCTGCGCAGCAGCACACGTAGTAGTAAGGTCGCCGCAGGGGTAGCAGCCACAGCTACAGAGTGTAGCAGCACCGTCAGTCTGAACGAAGAAGAAGAAGAAATAGGAGGTGCAGAGCAGCACATGTAGTAGTAAGGCCGCTGGAGGGGTAGCAGCCACCGCTACAGAGTGTAGCAGCACCGTCAGGTTACATAAGGAAGAAGAAGCAGCTGCACAGTAGTACAGGTAGTACTAAGGCCGCCTCAAGGGTACCAGCCACCGCGACAAAGCGTAGCAGCATCGTCAATGCACACGAAGAACAAGGAGGCGACGAAGCAGAAGAAAAAGCAGCTGCACAGCAGCACATGTAGTAGTAAGGCCGCCGCAGGGGTAGCAGCCACCGTTACGGAGCGTAACAGCACCGTCAGTGTAGAAAAAGAAGAACATGTACAGCAGCACACGTAGGAGTAAATAGCTGCAGCGGTAGCAGCCATTGCTACAGAGTGTAGCAGCACCGCCAGTATAACGAAAAACTAGAAGAAGAAGCTGCACAGCAGCACACGTAGTAGTAAGGTCGCCCCAGGGGTAGCGGCCACCTCTACAGAGCATAGCAGCACCGTCAGTGTACACGAAAAAGAAGAAGTAGTAGCTGCACCGCAGCACACGCAGCAGTAAGGCCGCCGCAGGGGTCGCAGCCGCCGCTACAGAGTGTAGCAGCGCCGTCAATTAGACCAAGAAGCAGTAGAAGAAGAACAAGAAGAAGAAGAAGCTGCACAGCGGCACACGTAGTAGTAAAACCGGTGCGGGGGTAGCAGCCACCGCTACACACTGAAGCAGCACCGTCAATTTAGACGAAGAAGACGAAGAAGAAGCCGCGCAGCAACACACGTAGTAGTAAGGCCGCCGCATCGGTAGCAGCCACCGCTACAGAGTGTAGCAGCGCCATCTCTCTGGATGGAGAAGCAACTGTACTACTTTGGCCCCAAATCTGCGCAACACGTGTTTAGATATCACCTCGACAAGAACGAATGCTGATGATCATCGGGTCATGCGATGTATAGAGGTCGAAGATGAAGGATGTCGTGGCTTAAAGTTCCAGGCTTCCAATATCACTCGCTATACGCTAGCCAAATGCGTGATGGTGCGGCAGCAAACGGGTACATCTGCACTTGTACAGGCTTTTAGATAGTCAAGATTCATGGTGTGGTCATAATACTCCTCGTTAGGCCACAAATGTTCGCACAGATCGTGCTAGTAGGACCTGCACAAGTGCAGACATACATCACTTTCACCAATACGTCGGGCAATGCACACGCACTTGTACAGGAATTCAGATAGTCAAGATTTGTGTTGCGGTCGTGAGGCTCCTCGCTTGGCCACGAACCACCGCACTGGCTGCATTCGTCGTACCTGCACAAGTGGTATCCGCCGTTGTGACAGCACTCCCTCAGAGGAAAGCCGTGGTAGTGAGCTATTCAAGCAAGAACGCTGGGCAGTAACGCCTAAATGTAGGTCAGTTTTATCACTGCGTCACGCGGTGACTGCTCGGGAATGGAGGACGAAGACCGCTGGGGCCGTCTGTGACAGGCGTCGGACTCATCGTCTCGCTTCCTCGCAGGAGAGAGTGATTGTAATGCTTTTCAATCCTCATGTCTTCGCGCTAGCTTTATTAGTAGTATCTGCTCAAGTGTGAATTTACATCAGTTTCACCACTGCCTCACGCGATGACGGGTGCTCAGTAGAGGACGAGAGTGACTGGGGCCGTCTGTGTCACGCGTCGGACACATCGTCTCACCTCCTCCCAGGAGAGTAGGGAATTTGGTGATGTTCTGGCCAGTAATCTTCGCATTTATTATATTGATAAAGCCTGCAGAAGGGCAAATCTACATAAGCTCTACCACTACGTCAGGCGATGTCTAGAGGCAGAAAGCGCTGGGGGCCGGTGGCTGTGGTAAGACCCTTCGGCTACCGTATGGCTCGCTCACATGAAGGCGGGTGCTGTAGTACTACTCAGCCTCAGAGGCTTGGCAGTAATACCTGCACAATGCGAATGTAAGTCGGTTCTACCACTGAATTGCCGCTACTATTCGCGCTAGCTCTGTCGGTGAACCCTGCAGAACCGTCAACGTACATCAGTTCTACCAATGCGTCACGCTTTGGCCGCTCTTTGCTAGAAGACGAAGATGACCAGGGTCGTCTGTGTCACGCGTCGGACTCATCGTCTCACTTCCTCGCAGGACCGTTCTGCCCGTAGTTCTCCTTAGGCCGCTGGTATTCGCGCTACCTGTACCAGTAATGCCGGCACAAGTGTAAATGTACATCAGTTCTACCACCATGTCACGCGGTAACTGCTAATAGAGGACGAGGATGGCAGAGGCCGCCTATGTAAAGCGTTGGACTCATAGTCTCACTTCCACGCAGAGGAGTAGTGATTTTAGCACTCCTCAGGCTGCAGGTATTCGCGCTAGCTACATCGGCGGTATTGGCACAAACGTAGATGTACATCGGTTTTGGCACTGCCGCACGCGAGGACGAAGATGGCTGTGGCCGCCTGTGTAAGTTGTCGGACTCACGGTCTCACTTTCTCGCTGGAAAGTAGAAACTGTTGTAATCCTCTGGCAGCTAGTATTCGCACTAACTGTGATGATACTACGTGCACAAGTGTGATTTCACGTCGGTTCCACGAGTGCGTCACGCGGTAACTGCTGCGCAATAGAGGGACGAGATGGCTGAGGCCGCCTGTGTAAGGTGTCGGACCCGTGGTCACCTCCTCTGTGTGGCGTAGTGACTGTAATGCTGCTCAAGCCGCTGGAATTCGCGCTCGCCGTGATGCCGGTACCTGCACAAATGTAGATTGACGTCAGTTCTGCCACTGCGTCACGCCACGGCTTCTATTTGATAGAGAACGAAGACGGCGGAGGCCCCTTTGTAAGGTGTCGGCCTCATGGTCTCACTTCCTCGCAGCACCCGCGTGTAGAAGGATCCCATCGAACGCCAGCGCTACAGGATGAAGTACGTGCCTGGACAGTCGAAGCCGTCGCACGGCGATACGAAGATGATATCCCGTAGCCCGGGAGCAGTATGCATATCCCAGCACGGCGGCGGCTGCCGATTTAGCCAGCAGCTAGTATCCGTGCTAGCTGTATCGATAAAACGTGCACAGGTGTGAATGTGCATCAGTTGCACCAGTGCGCCACGCGAGGACTGCTCTCTAGTAGAGGACGAAGATGGCTGAGCCGTTCCTCTAAGGTGTCGGACCCATGGTCTCACTTCCCCCTGGTCTCACCTCCTCGCGGGAGAGTAGCGACTGCAGCCCTCCTCAGGCCGCCAGTAGTCGCGCTAGCTGTACTGAAAATACCGGCACGAGTGTTAGCTTATAGCAGTTCTACCGGTACGTTACGCCATGTATAGAGGACGAAAATATCCGGCGCCGCTCGCACCAGGAACCAAATTCACAGCCCCACTTGCTTAGGATAGAGTACTGGCTGTAGTTTTACTTACGCGACAAGTCTACACTGTCTCGAAGCTTGCAAAAGTGTAGCTGCGATTCCTGCACCACTATGTCACGCGATGACTGCTGTATATGGGAGGAGGAAGATGAGTTTTCCTTATCTTTCTCTCTTTTCTCCTTTTCCTTGAGTTGGATAAGTCATACACATTTATACAAGTCCCACCGCCTATGACGTCACCATCATCGTCATCAATGACCCTCATCATCATCATCATCATCCTCATCACCATCGACATACTCAGGGGGCCCTATATAGACGGGCTGTTCTGTGCTAGACGGCGGACTCGTCGTATCTTCTCTTTGGAGGAAGGCTACGGTCCCGGCCCACTACATGGAGCAGAAATCTTGGCGGTAGCTCTACCATCATTTACAACGCCGTGCAGGCGTTAACGCAGAGTAGTCACACAGCCGCGTGCGCAGCAGCCTCCTATCACGCGAACGCCTGTGCTAGGAGGCGGACCCATCGTATCTGTTGTTCAGAGGAAGGCAATGGTCGCGTTTCACTGCATAAAGCAGATATCTTGGCGGTAGTTCTACCATCGTTTACAATGCTGTGCAAGCGTATACGCGGGATAGTAGCACAGCAGCGTGCACAGCAGCCTCCTATGGGCCACACATCATTGTATCTTTTCTTTAAGGGAACGCTGTGGTTGCGGCGCACTAAACAAAGCAGAACTCTTCGCGGTAGCTATGTCATCATTTGCTATGCATTTGTATACGCATAGTAGTAGCACAGCTGCGTGCATGGCAGCCTTCTATCACGCGGCCGTCTGTGCTAGGCCGCACACTCATTGTATCTATTCTTTAGAGCAAGGCTGTGGTCGCGGCCCACTGCCTAAAGCAGAAATCTTCGTGGTAGCTCTGCCATCATTTATACTGCTGTGCATGTGTATAGGCAGAGTAGTAGCACAGCTGCGTGCACAGCAGCCTCCTGTCACGGAGCCGTTTGTGCTAGGCGGCGGACTCAACGTATCGTTTCTTCGCAGAAACACGGTGGTTGTGGCACTACCTGAGGCAGAAATCTTCCCGGTAGCTCTATTATCTTTACAATGCTGTGCATGTGTATGCGCGGAGTAGTAGCGCAACCGCGTGCACAACAGCCTCTTACCACGGGGCCGGCTGTGCTAGGGGGCGGACTCATCGTATCGTTCGTTCAAAGGTAGGCAGCGCTCAGCGCACTACATAAAGCAGAAATCCTCGTATCACTTGTTTGAGGGAAGGCAGTGGTCGTGGCACTACAGAAGGCAGAATTCCTCGCGGTAGCTCCACCATCAACACATGCACAAGTGCAAACGTACATACAATCTTCCACGACGTCACGCCACGATGCCTGGCGTCGTCCCCCCGCGGTGTCGGACTTCCAGTATGACTTGCTTTGGGACATGTAGTGGTCGTGGTACTTTTCAGAGACAGATCTTCACAATAGCTACACCATCAAGACCCGCACAAGCGCAAAGGTTGATCAGTTCCACCACCGGATCTCATATACATATATATACACGTGCATATATATATATATATACATGCGTACATACATAGATATCCGTCTATACTCGGATGTACATATATATATATGCATGGCTGGTGCTTTCGAGGTCGCGAATTTTCACACTAGCTATACCATCAAGAGCCGCACAAGTGCAAAGGTAGATCAAATCTTTTACTAGATCATGCAATGGATACAGGACGATGATGACGGGCTGAGTCCGTGGTACGAGGCCCCCGCTGTGGTGTCACCCGCTCAGAGGAAAGCAGCGGCTGAGGTCCTGCTTTCATTAGAAACCTCCGTAATAGTACCTGCGCAAGTGCAAACGTGTACAACATCTTCCACTCCGGCACACGACGTATAAAGGTAGAAGATGACGCGAGCCGTCTCTGATAGAAGGTTGTCGACGTAGTATCACTTGTCTGGGGAAACATACGGTGGGGGCACTATTAAGGGCAGGAGTTGTTTGCGGTGGATACATCGATACGGCCCTGCACAAGGTACAACTGCGTATAAATTCTATCACCACCCCCCTCGATGGCTGCTGCTGCTTCTAGAGATTTATATATAGATAGGTAGATACACTACCATACTATACGTATAGAGGACGAAGATGACGAGGGGCGTCGGTGCCAGGTGTCGGACATCACGTATCACTCGCGCAAGCCAGGACAACTGCGGCACTACCTAGGCCGCATATCTCCGCAGTACCTGTACCAGTAATCTCTGCACAGGTGCGAACGTTTCTAACTTCTACCGCTCCCTCACACCACAAACCGAGGACGAGGTTTATGGGGGCCATCTGTCTACACACGCACAAACATATATACATATACATGTATGTAAGTACAAGTGTTTATGTGTTCCCCCTCAAATGCGCATATGAAGGCGCCTTAGGTGTCGGACTCATGGCGTAACGTCCTCACGCGAGACTAGCCGTTGCAGTATGGCTTGGGCCACAGATGTCCGCAAGAGCTGTACCAATATTACCCACACAAGTGCGGATGTACATCATTTCTCCCACAACGTCACTCGTTATGTCGAAGACGAAGATTACGGGGGGCCGCTCCACAAAAGGCGAATATAAAGGGGGGCCGTCTGTGTTGGGCGTCTAGTGTGACGTGCTCAGGCGAGTATAGGAGTTGTGGTGCTGCTCAGCCTACAGATCCACGCAGTAGCCGTATACACATTTGCACCTACAAATGTGTATAACTCTTACGTCTGGGGAGGTGTAGGAACAGCAGCAGCAGCAGCAACAGCAGCAGCAGCAGTAGCAACACTGGCTGCACCAGCAACAACAGCAGCAACAGCAGCTATAAGGTACGGATATGAAAAGCCGCCCTATCCAATATTCGCAGCCTTGGAGCTGAGAGATTCATGCTGTGCCAGTAGCGTACTATAGCTGCCCATAGCGGTAACAGCGATAGAAGGAACACTAATATTTGCGCAAGTGCAGATGTATATAGTCTTTACCACTGCGTGCCTGCTGTAGAGTAGCGGAAGACGATGGCGGGGGCCGTCTCTGTCCCGGCCGCCGCCGCAGCACAACAGCAGCCGCCGGTGCCGCGTAATGCACGCTCGCCGGCGCTCGCAGAGAGACCCTCTGCAGTTCCGCATCATGAGAATTATAAGGTGGTCGGGAAATTCTAAGAGGTGATCCGCACGGCGGCCCCGACCAGATGTTTTTAAGGTAGCCAAGGGTGGTAGCCTCGGCGGTGGGACCCAACATCAGCAGCAGGTGGAAAGGGAGGTCAGCCCTGCAGATCTGCATTGCAAAGATGTCACTTGCCCTGGTGAACAGCCAGTGAAGTCCGCCCTACATAAATACCTTCACCGCTGCCCTTCGTACCGTGGCGGGGTCAGTCGTGCGTATATGAATACATATACGTATATATACATGTATACGAATTTCCCTCTGGATACAGAGGAAGGCCACCTCTGCTCGCCTACATTGTAGAGATGCCTCTGCAGGGCGCTGCACAAGCAAAGGCAGTGAAAACGGACCACATATGCATCTCTACTGCTGCAGTGCCTGCGGTGTGATGGTCAGTCTTGCAAAGGAGGGCCACCCGCGCACGCGCACGCAGCAAAGATGTCTCTGCAGGTTGCTGCAGAACGAAAACCGGTGGAGACCGACCCCCCATACATTTTAACTGCTGCTGTATTTACTATGGTGCGGTCAGGAGTGGAAAAGGCCATCTCTGCCCACCTGGACAGGCAATCTGACTCCGCGGAGTGCTGCCTATAGAGAACCAGTGGGCATCGTTTGTCAAAGCATTTCAGTTGCTGTTATAGTTAATCGCGGTGCGGTCAGTAGTGGAAAGGAAGGTCACCACTGCACATCTGCGTACGTAAGGTGTCTCCGCAGGACGCTGCAGGCACACGTCCGGCACCGAACCCGCCCTACACACACGTCAGTTGCCGCAGTAGTTATCGTGCTGTGGCCCCTCAGGGCGCTGCAGAAACCGAACCGGCGGACACGGGCCCTACACACATGTTAGTTGCCACAGTCGTTATCGTGCTGTGGCGATTTGTAAGGGGAGTACCTCCCTACCGCCCTCTGCGTTACAGAGCGGGACGGCCAGAATCGGCTTCGTGACAGCGGAGGAAAAAACGACGGACCCAAGGCCCGAGTGACAGCTCGAAAGGCTGATGACGACGCCTACAGCACCGCCGACAAGGACACCCAGCGCCCGTCAGGATATCATACCTGTACGTAACAACGGCTTGAGTACTGGGCTCCATAAATACTAAGGGAAGCGGTGTACGACTGTTGGCGCAAAAGAAGGTAACTGACGAAGCGGGGAGGAGCACAAGCCTCAGTGCCCGCTACCAGAGCCTGGGACGACATCGACGACACCACCAACGTCGACCAGCCGTGGAAATATTGCTTGAAGAGCAGCAAGGTGTGACGGGTGGCCCAGCACAAGGTGCCTGGCCGCTGTGGCACAGAGTACGAGCCCGGGTCGTGAGCGACGCCATCAAGGGCTGGGAAGGACGACAACAACACAAACACCAACAACAACCAGCCTTCATAATACTATGCCGGTGAACACCGGCCACAGCCGTGCTCTATAAACCCGAGAGCACCAGGGGTATGACCGTCAGCACCCCCCCCTCCACACCCACCACCGCTCACAGGTTACCAGAGCAGCTACTAGCCTGCCGTGCTGTTGAGAGCATTGCTTGATTAACACCACCCATTGTGAGGCGGCTCCAGCTGCAGTACCTGTAAAGAAGATTCGGCCTCGAAGTTTGATCAGAGGGACGGAATTTCATGATGTGTCCTGCTACATGTCATGGTCCTGCATTCCGAGTGAATCCGTGTCGCACGCAGTAACAGAGGGACCCTGTAACACCCCAGTACTCCCGGTCGGTACTTCGTAAGGTGTAGGATGCGAAGCGCATAGTTAATCGGCTGCGCTCTCGACTGCAGGGACGAAGGGAGCTTCTGGTTGATGAAAATGTGCGCCATTGTTTCAGTGTGCTACCCTCCTTCGTCTTCTTGACCGGCTGACGGGCGGATCCCTTCAGATCCGGCGTCCTCGCATGCCGTAAGACTGTTGCCGTGTTCCGTGCGAACGAGGGATGTGACTGTCAGTTTTCGCCTGGTTGCCCCGACTGCGGCGTTCCTCGCTCACGAATGCAAACGACAACTTCTGGACGCTACTAGTGGGAGTAATTGAGATGTGTGCGTCGTCCCTTTCGTCCGGCCCTGCGGTTTTGGCCTCCGTCACACGGCCCCGTTGGTGTGGCTCTCGTCGCCCAGGTGCATCACACGGCTCCGCACTTCCCTTCCACGGTCGCTAGTTTTAAAGAGAAGGATCGCTCCCTACACGCGTGAGAAATGCCCAATGCAGCGTTTAACGACGTCTTTCGCCGTACTACTTGTGTACGCGCGCTCGTGTGAGTACTGTGCGCCGGCATGAGCGCGGGCGCACGGTCGAATCTTCACCGCGACCGCCAGCCGAGAGCGCGTCGTCCTGTCGTAGTCAAGGAAGACCGCAGTCGTTGCCAACACCTGTGGAAAAAAGTTCACTAGCTGATGCAGTAATGATTTGTGCCCTTAGTTCAATGTAAACAGCTGTGTAAAGTGCTGTGAGTAAACCTTTTCCCGGAGCGCCGCCCGTGCTGCTTCGAGGCGGGTCTGGTATCCCCAGTCCGCGAGGCCTGCTCCCTATACCTCGCCGTTTTAGCGAAGAAAAGAAACCACTTGTGATGAAGACTCAGTTTCCTGCGGTCACCGCGTTGCTTCTACGCTCCTCCTGCGCAAAAGCATATTCAACGACTCCCCCGATGTCTGGCGTCGGGTACATCCGCCTGTCCTTTCGGTCATCGCAGGCCAAAGCCGCCAGCGTCGTCTTGTCGTTTGCGGTGTAACTACACCGCCCTGCGATCACAACTCCAAGTGAATCTACCTGAAAACTCGGCTGTAGTGACATTCTTTCGAAGTCAATTTTGCAGAAGACGCAGCTGGACCGTACATATTTCGGGTATTCCGGCAAAGGTGGCGGTGATAAGCGCGTCGCGAGAGCGAGTTCAGGTGTGTGTGCGCCCCAAGACTCATTGCAGTGTGCAGTCTCAGTGTTGGAGGGACTCTGCAGCGGGCTGGCAGGCGTCTCTGGCATCTTCCGGGCATTCAGTAAACGGTCGCGGTGACCAGCGCGTCGCGACTGCGATTGACGTTCATGTTTTTTACCACAAGGCTCCCCTAGGTTAGCTCCGTGGACGAATCCCGCACCAAAAGGCGGATTCCACTTATATATGCAGGATTACCAGGTAACAGCGGTGATATGCTGTCCCCTTTGTTGACCTGTCCGCTGTAGGCAGTGCCAGCGTCGGTGGGGGCAGGCAGCGGCCGGGTGAGTGCTTTGCGCTTCTTCCTCTTGGGTAAATTCCCGAAACTTCCAATGTGTGGCGTCAGCCGTATCGATGGATGATAATCGGATGAGAAACACTGCATCTTGCAGCTTTCCAGGTACGCAAAGGCATTGTAGAGGCACTCTTGGCAGGAGAGACCTTTTCGCATTTGAGTTTTGATA
>SJYA01008633.1:3872-16167 GCA_006410615.1 Neotragus moschatus
GGCCAAGGGTTGATTTCTGGAGATGAAGAGGCCACAGGATTCCAGTAGGAAAACCAGAGGGGACTGAAAGAGGGTGGGAGGGTGGACGGGGGCGAAGATGTAAGTGCACACATTTGCGCTAAGAGGAAGGAAAATGCAAACAGATAACCTGTTAGTTCTAACTCCGCATCCCTCACGGAGGAAGGCGGGCTGCCAAGTGGGGGTGGGTCTGGGAGAGGAAGGAGAAGAGAGGCGGGTGGGGGCGGGGTGCGATTGTGGGGGAGCGGGAGCTGGTGGTGGTGCCCAGGACACCCCCAGGTGGCAACCTGGGGCATGCCAGGAGCCCCGATGCGGAGATCAAGGAAGAAAGCAGGCGCTTCTCTGTGTGCCCAAGTCTTCTACGATCTGGCTGGTCCTCACGGACCAGAAGCAGGACGTGGCGTGCAGGCCCCAGATCTGTTCCTGGGAGCAGCACCTGCCCCCAGTGCTGCTGCCACCTGGGCTCCCTGCTTACCTGGCTGTCCAGGCCCAGGAAGATGAGCATCATGAAGAACAAGGCGGCCCAGAGTGGGGAGAGGGGCATCATGGTGACGGCCTTGGGGTAGGCGATAAAGGCCAGGCCAGGGCCTGGAGAGGAAGCAGAGAGAAGGGGGCTGAGTGGAGTTCAGTGCCTCATTCAGTTGCTAGGTTCATCTAAAATGGACTAAGTGTTTCTCTTGTGCCAGGTGCTGTGCTGACTTCTTCCTTGAGTCATGTACATCTCATAGCCACCCCATGCTCCTGGTTCTACAAGGATACCCATTGTACAGATGAGCAAGCTGAGACAGAGAGAAAGAAGCAAGGATCTGGAAGGGTCAAGACTCAAGCCCAGGTTAGTCTGATACCCAGACCCTCCTCTGCACAGACATGTCTCTGTTCTTACTGGGGTAGGTGAAGAGAGGTGATGGTGGGAGGCATTTTTATTAAAATGCAGGTTCTCAGGCCCATCTAGGGATCCTAATTCAGCCAGTCTAGGGTGACAGAAGGACCAGTGGCTCCTATGTAAGTAGTCAGGGTTTGGACAAATGCTGGTCCACCCAGGCCACCTTCTCCTTTGAGCATCTCCCAGGTCCACACTCACTCCTCTTGACTGATCCCAATAGGGGGCTTGACAGCACAGCCTCAGGATGGGAGTCCGATGTTCTTGCCCTGCAGCATGGTGGCCAAGGGTTCAAATCCCCATTCTTTACTGGGAGCTTCACTCTTGTCTCCTCAGCTAGAAAATGGGAACAATGGATTCCTACCTAAGAAGGCAGTTGGCCGAGTTCAGTGTGATGATGCAAAACTATGGAAAGCACTTAAAAAGGTAAATGTTCAAGAAACATTTATCCTCATTGTTTTCTACCTTAAAAACCAGCCTTATTAAAGTCTAATTTACCTATCATAAGTGTTCATTTTAAGTGTGTGATTCAATGAGTTTTGAAACGTGGAGACACCCAGATAACCGCCACTGGAGCAGAGAGCCCTTCTGCCACCCCTGGCCCCCTCTGCAGTCTCTCCACCCTCATTCCCTGTCTCTGTACTCGGCAACCACTCACCTTTTTTTCTTCACCTGAGATTTGCTTTGTTCATCCTACCTAGGAGGGGAATTACCAGGTCATATGGGAATCATACGTCTAATTTTCTAAGAAATGCCAAACGGATTTCCAAAGTGACTCTGTCATTTTACATTCCTACCAGCAGCAACTGAGAGTTTCAGGGGCTCCACATCCTTGTCAACACTTGAGGCTTTTAAATTTAGTCATTGTAGTGGATATGAAGTGTTACATCACTATGTTTTTAATTTGTATTTCCCTGATGACTAACAATGTGAAGTCTCTTCACATATCTTTACTGTCCATTAATAAATCTTTTTACTTTTTAATTTTTAATTAATTTATTTTTTGCCCATGTTGTGACTTGCAGGATCTCAGTTCCCCAACCAAGGACTGAACCCAGGTCCTCAGCAGTGAAAGCAAGGAGTCCTGATCACTGGACTATCAAGGAATTCGCTACATATCAACATCTTTTGTGAAGGGCCTCCTGTGTTCTTTCCCATTTTCAGTTGGGTTAGCTCCTTTTTATTGAATTGTGACAATTCTTAATATATTTGGGATACAAACCCTTTATGAAACAGAAGTATTATGATTATCTTCTCCAAGTCTGTCACTCACCTTTTCGTTTTTAAATTACATTTTGTGAAAAGCAGAATATAAAAATTTCCCAATTGTTTGTTGTTGGTATAAAAAACTTTTTTGTAGATTTCTTAGGATTTTCTATGTGGTCAATCATGTTGTTTATGAATGAAGACAGTTTTTATTCTTCCTTTATAATCTTAATACTTTTCCTTTTCCTTGCCTTATTATACTCTCTAGGAATTTCAGTACAATATGGAACATGTTTTTAGCTTTACAATGTTCAGTCAACATGCTGCTTCCTGAAATTCACTTTTGTTAGCTCTTTTCTTTCCTATTCTTTTCAGAATGATTGCATTATGTATTTGTAATACAGTTAAGTTCATTCATTACTATTTTTATTATGTTTGGTTCCACCCACAAAAAACTAACTATTTGTCTTGGGTGCTCCGTGAAACAATACTGTGGCTCTCAGTAAAAGCTCCTGAAGATAAATACTCAGAGAAGGTATTCTTCCTTCTCCTTACTTCTTAATTCCTCACCTTTTTCTATCCCTTTTCCACTCACCACTGTAGGCAACCATTCTCTTTAATTTTTGAACTTTTATGCACATACCTATTTTTAAAAATATCCTTTAATTTCCATTTACTTATTTTTTATAACGAATGAATGTTGAATTTTTCAAAGACTTTTTCCGCATCATATGGAGATATGATTTACTTTGTTTGGGCTATTAATATGGTGTGTGAAATTAATGGCTTTCTTAGCATTAAATCAGCCTTCCATTATTCCTGGAATAAATCTTACTTGGACATGGTATATTACCTTCTTAATGTGATTTTGGATTCTAATATTTTAGATGTGAGTTTGCTAATACTTTATTTGGTATTTTGGCATCAACATGCAGGAGTGATATTAATCTGTAGTTTTCTTTCTTGGCATTGTCTATTCAGTTTAGGTTTCAAAACTAGGTGTTTCAGATAATGAATTAGGAAAGTTTCCTCCATTTTCAATAATCTGGAATAGTTTATAGAGCACTGGGCCTATCTTATTTGGTCTCAAAGGTTTGGTAGAATTCCTCTGAGAAGCCATCAGGGCCTGATGTTTTCTTGTGAGGTTGCTCTTCAGTAACTTTGTCTGTTTCTTCTATGGAAATTGGCCTGTTTAAGCTTTCTAAGTCAAATGGGGTCAGTTTTAGCAATCTCCATTTCCTTAGGAAAATATTCATTTCATCTAGGTTTTCAAATTTATATGCAAAGAGGATTGCAAAGTAATCTCTTATGATTTTAAAAAATGTCTCCTGCTCCAGTGGTTATTTTCCCCTTTGTAATTTCTTATTTTGCTATTTGTATGTTCTCTATCCTCCAACCTCGTGTTTTTTTTTCCCCCCTTGATCATCTAGTGATTTGTCTATTTTTATTTTGAAAAACCTAGAATTTTATTATTAAAAAAACCCCCCAGTTCTCTACTTCATTACTTTCTGCTTTTTATTATTTCCTTCCTTGAACTGCCTTTTAGTTCATTTTGTTGCTGTTTTATTTTTCTGAACAAGGAATGTCATTATTTTCATTCCTGCACTTTTATTGATAAATGTGTTCAGTAAAGTTCTTATTGTTAGTTTATTTCTATGTTCCCTTGCATTGTCTGCAGTTTTTTGCTTCATAAAGATCATTGCTCTGTTATTTGGTGCATACATTCATGTGTGTGTTATATCCTCACTGTGAACTGTGGTTTTTAACATTAAAAAGTATTATCCTTTGTCATCCTTAATGCACGTGGGCTTGACTGCTACTCTGTCTTTATTTATAGCCTTTGTGAGTCACTTTGTTCTGGGTGTGTCTCTTATATACAGAATAGATAAGCATACCTCAGAGATGTAGGTTTAGCTCCAGACTACCAAGGCAAACTGAACACCACAGTACAGCGAGTCACATGAATTTTTTTGGCTTTCCAGCAAATATAAAAGTTATGTTTACACTATACTCTAGTCTACCAAGTGAACAATGCCAGTAGGTCTAAGAAAAGGTATATACATTGATTAAAAAATAGTTTATTGCTGAAGAGTGCTAACCATTGTCTGAGTTTTCAGTGAATCGTAGACTTTTTGCTGGGGGAAGGTCCTGCTGTGATGTTGATGGCTGCTGACTGATCAGAGTGGTGGTTGCTGAAGGCTGGGGTGGCTGTGGCAATTTCTTAAAATAAGACAAGAATGAAGTTTGCTGCCATCGACTGACTCTTCTTTTCACAAAGTGATTTCTCTGTAGCATGCAGGGCTGTTGGATAGCATTTGTACCCAGAGTAGCACTTCTTTCAAAGTTGGAGTCAATCCTCTTAAATTCTGCTGCTTCTTTAGCAGTTACGTTTACTGTTGTTGTTCAGTTGCTCAGTCATGCCTGACTCTTTGTGACCCCATGGGCTGTGGCACACCAGGCCTCCTTGTCCCTCACCATTTCCCAAAGTTTGCTCAAGTTCATGTCCATTGTACATCCAGCCATCTCATCTCTGACAGCCTCTTCTCCTTCTGCTCCCAATCTTTCCTAGCATCGGGGCCTTTTCCAGTGTGTCAGCTCTTCACATCTGGTGGCCAAAGTATTGGAGCTTCAGTGTCGGTCCTTCCAATGAATATTCAGGGTTGATTTCCCTTAGGACTGACTGGTTTGATCTCCACGCTGTCCAAGGGACTCTCAAGAGCCTTCTCCAGCGCTTTTGCTGTCATTTCAACAAACGTCACAAGATCTTTACCAGTAGTGTATTTGATCTCAAGAAACCACTTTCTTTACTCACTCATAGAAAGCAACTCCTCATCCGCCAGTTTTAATAATAATTTAAAAGTCTGAAATACTGTGAGAATTACCAAGATGCGACACAGAGACATGAAGTGAGCAAATGCTGTTGGAAAAATTGTGCTGGTAGGCGTGGCTTGACGCAGAGTTGCCACAAACCATGACTTTGTAGAAAATTCAAAAATAAAACAAGTGAAGCAAGCACAGTAAAACACGGGAGGCCTATGCATAAGTCTGTCTTTGTGAGTCAAACTGAAAATCTTTTTCTTTCAGTAGATGAGTTAATTATTATTTAGGAAGGCTTATGTTGATCTTCTGGTAGCTCAGTGGTAAAATAAAACGCCAGTGCAGGAGATGCAGGTTTGGTCCTTGGTCTGGGAAGATACTCTGGAGAAGGAAATGACAACTCACTCTAGGATTCCTGCCTGGAGAAGCCCATGGACAGAGGAGCCTGGCATGCTACAGTCCGTGGGGTAGCAAAGAGTCAGACTCATGTAGCAGCTGAACAACAACAATGTTTTTATTATTGTGGTTAACTTCATACTTGTGCCCTTTTTAATGCTCTTAGGCCCTTAGCCTCTTACTTAAACCTTTAATATCTGTCTTTTCAGGTCCCCCACACCCACTGGTATCTACCACCACTTATTACTCATACACCAGGGAGTTTTTTCTATCGTCTCTTGCCTCCTCTTTCTATTTTTTGGTTGAATGATTTCTACTTTGTAACAGTATGCAGCATATTTCTACACTAGTTCTCTATCTTCTTCCCACTTTTGTTTTGATCTTATACATACACATACATACTAATACATATTTTATATATTTTAAGAGCTCAACCTAAGTCTTTTCCTGGAGTTTTACCTGTCATTATTGGGTTGGATGACATTCATGCTCTGATAGAAGAATGTCAGAAGATCAGAAGTCTCTAAGTTCTTGCATATTAAAAATGGCTTTTCCATATAGTTTTAACATACTATATACAACATATATAGCCATTACATACATGAAGACATGGCTGGATATTAAATCCTGGTTTTTACTTCTTAACATGAATTTTAAAAAATGTTATCCCACAGTTGCCTTGTTTGTATGGTGGTTTCAAAAAGTATGGTGCTAGGTTAGTACTTTTGCTATTATAAGTTATTTGATCTTTTCTTGCTGGAAGCCTTGAGGATTTTATCTGTTTCTTTGAAATTTGGCCCACTGCACTGGGAGCGTGGAGTCCTAGCCACTGGACCACCAGGAAAGTCCCTGGTTCTCTTTTGTTTGCAGGTCTTTACATTTTATCTCTTTTTCCTGGGCTCCCTTCACCATGCATGTTTTCACCATCTCCCTATAAAAGGATGCTTTTCTTTCTTTTTGCCCCCTGCTTCTTTTTTTCTCAGCAAGGTTTATGTTTCAAATGGCTCCTTTAAAATGTGCCTGTGCCTTTAAATGGTCCTTACTCCTTGAAATCACACCTACTTTGAACCCCTGTAGTCCCTGCTAAAGGATCTGTCAGGATCCTTTCCAGGACTTTCAGAATGAGAGTAGACTCAATCTTTCTGGTGACTGCTCCAAATCACTCCCAGATCCTTTCCCTCTGTCTTCCATCTGTTCCACGGTTTTTCTCAGCTTGCCTTTGCAGCAGATATTGTGTGCTGGGATTGGTGATTTTTCTTTCTGTCACAGTTATCTGTAGCTTCAACATTTTCGGTCTTCAAATTATCCAGGAGGCACAGTTTTGTGTAGAATATACTTTTCCCTTCCTGTTTTATCTTGTTGCTTGTGAGAAAAAATTGGGATAATAAGAAGCTATACAGTTGTCACTGTCCTTAGATACTCTCACTTCCTCTAATTTTTAAAAGACTTTGTGTAAGACTGAGAAGATCCATCTAGTCAAAGCTATAGTTTTTCCGGTAGTCATGTATGGATGTGAGAGTTGGACCATGAAGAAAGCTGAGCGCTGAAGAACTGATGCTTTTGAACTGTGGTACTTGAGAAGACTCTTGAGAGTCCCTTGGACTGCAAGGAGATCAAAATAGTCAATCCTAAAGGAATCAACCCTGAATATTTATTGGAAGGACTGATGTTGAAGCTGAGACTCCAATACTTTGGCCACTTGATGTGAAGAGCCAACTTACTGGAAAAGACTGATGCTGGGAAAGATTGAGGGCAAGAGGAGAAGGGAGGCGACAGAGGATGAGATGGCTGGATGCCATCACTGACCCACTGGACATGAGTCTGAGCAAACTCCAGGAGACAGTAAAGGACAGGGCAGCCTGGTGTGCTGCAGTCCATGGGGTCACAAACAGTTGGACATGACTGAGCGACTGAACAAGAAGACTGACATTATTTCTACTTAAACATTTAGTAGAATTCACCAGTGAAACAGCAGGGCCTGGAGTCTTCTTGGTAGAAAGATTTTTGACAATGAATTCAATTTCTTTTGGAAATACAAAGCCATTTAGTTTTTCTGTTTCCTCTTGAGTTAGCTTAGCTAAATTATGTAGTATTTTTTAGGAAGTTGCCCATTTAATTTACATTATCAAGTACATTAGTTTGACGTTGTTCATGGTATTTCGTTATTCTCATTTTTTAATGTCTGCAGGACCTGTAGCCATATCTCCTCTTTCATTCCTGATATCAGTAATTTGTATTTTCTCTCCGTTTTCCTTTTATTAGTCCTGTCAGGGTGTTATAAATTTTGCTATCTTTTATAACACACAATTTTCACTTTGAAATTTTTCTTTATTGTTTGCATGTCTTACCTTAATTAGTTCTTTGCTTCTACTTACTCTGGGCTTCCCGGGTGGCTCAGGCAGTAAAGAATCTACCTGCAATGCAGGAGACCCCAGTATAATCCGTGGGTCAGGAAGATCCCCTGGAGAAGGGAATGGGTACTGATTCCAGTATTCTTGGCCGGAGAATTCCAGGGACAGAGGAGCTTGGTGAGCTACAGTCCACAGGGTAGCAAAGAGTTGGACACGACAAAGTGACTAACACTTCTAACAGTCTCTACTTACTTTGTATTCCTTTCTTTCCCCCAGCTTTTTCTGATAAAACCTTAAAGTGTTTACTTTAAATCCTTCTAATTAGGTATTGAAGGTTACAGTTTTCCCTGTAAGATCCTGCTGAGCAAGGTGAGAGGGCTACATACTTGCAACATGCAATTTCTGCAAAAGGCAGGAACTCCTAAAGGGCATCTTGGTCTGATTCACACCCCTAAGCACAGAGCAGGCTTACCTCCTGAGCACCTGACATGACACAGAGGGCGAAGCAGGAGAGGTGAGAGCCAAGCCAGGCTGCACCACCTACGCTCTGTGTGACCTCAGAGGAGCCACTTCATGCTCTGAGCCGCAGAGCAGCGTCCTCATCTCTAGCGGGCAGCGCAGAGCCCAGGACTGCTGTCTACATGAATGGCGTCCCCTGCAGCTGTGCAGGGCACGTTCCGCACGGCCTTCATAAAGCCTGCCGTGCAGAGGTGCTGCAGGTGCTTCATGGAGTCGTACATGAACAGCCAGCCTGGGGCCTGACAGGTGAGACAGAGAAAATCACTCACGGCACATCCGTTTAGGGGAACAGCACGCATCAATCACGGCACATCCACCTGTGGAATCTCACTTGGCCATGAAAAGGGACGATGAAGCTCTCTATCTGTGCTCAGCCAACTCTGACTGCCTGCTACCCCATGGACTGTAGCCCGGCAGGCTCCTCTGGCCATGGGATTATCCCAGCAAGAATACTGGAGTGGCTTGCCATTTTCTCCCCCAGGGGATCTTCCGACCCAGGGATTGAACCCACGTCTCCTGCACTGCAGGCAGATTCTTTACCAATGAGCCACCTGGGATGCTGAGATCTCTACCTACTGAGGAAGAAAACTCTCATGCTTTACTGTGAATGGAGAAATAAAACCGAATACGATCCAGTTTTCATTAGTATAAGTATAGCAGTATATGTATGGAAATTTGGCAAGAGAACCCCACAGTGCAGTCTGAGTCAGACTGGAGACTTTTTCCTTTGTCAATATTTGAACATTTTCCTACAGTAAGTGTGCTTACAATTTGAAAAAAGAAAAAAATTTGTCTTGGTTGGCTCTTTTCCTTTCCACCTCCACTCTGAGCTTCATCTTTAAAATGCACCTATCAAACGGAAATAATGATAAAAAAAGAACAGCAACGGCGCCACAGATATGCTGTGTCCCTCAAGACCTGAGCTTGGAATTAGTTTGTTCATTTTACAGAGGAAGAAGCAGATTCTCCGAGCAGGCATAGGTCCCGTGGAGGAGGTGCCACTCCCTCTTTGCAGGGCTGCGCTGCGGTTTACTGCCATGGAGGAACATGGATGTTGTGTGAAGTGCCAGGTGCCTGCCTACCGTGGGCTGCAGGACGGAGCACTCAGAGCGTGGCCTGGATCAAATCCAATAGCTCTGTTCCTTGCAGTGTATGTGACCTCAGGTAAGCGACCACACCTCTCTGAGCCTCAGCTTCTTCACTGGTAAAACAGGGGTAGCAAAAGTGCCACCGTGGGGGAGCTGAGTTGAGGATCATATGAGGCAGTTCCTGCCCAGAGTGTGCAATCTATGATAGACAGCTTTGGTCATATTAATATTCTCTGGTCCAGCTCTGGTCCCCTAATTTCAGCAGGGACTGTCTCTCTCTCTGACAGATATACAGAAGAAGGTGGAGCCCCAGGGGCCATGAAGCAGAGCTCGGCAACCAGCTTCCTGATCCAGGGTCCACACCCACCACCCTGCCCAGCTTGGTGGGTCAGAGGGGTACTTCCTATCTGTGCATGTCAGGCAAAAGCAGCCATGCCACGGACTAGAGTTCTCAACGGAGGCAATGCAACCCTGCAGGTGGCAGGGGCTGTCATAACAAACGGGGGTCATGAGCAGCCTTGAGCAGACAGAAGCCAGGGAGGCTGGACCCCTTGTGATGGTCCTGACTGTCTGTCTCACCAGACATTCCTGTAGCTGAGAAACCTATTTAGATGTAGGGAGGTTAGCGTCTAACTCTGTCATGTAGATACAAACTAGTTTTGTACTTTATAATACTATGCAATGAATTGTCCCAGGATCCAAAACCATGTGAATCAAGGGGAGAGCTCTTCACCATCTTGCACAATCACTTCAGCAGCAGCTACCCTACCTGTGGTGTGTCTGATACAAACACGTGTCATTGTACATGAAGAATGTCACACTCATGGTGAGTCTACCCATAGAACGAAGAAAGGCAAAGGGGTCCTTCCAGCAGAGGGAGAAGGGTATGTGCGAAAGCCCTGGGCTGGGAGGGAGGGGCGACTACAGACATGAAAGGGGACCGTGGTGTGGTGGGGAGTGAGCCTGGGGGAGCGAGGTGGGCGGTGAGACCACAGCAGCTGGGCAGGGCGGGGCCTTGGGGGCCTCGCCGAGAGGTCAGTCTTATGAGAAGCCAAACGGACTGTTCGCCAGGGGAGCACACGGCCAGGCTTGCACTTCAAAGCCCGATCACTCTGCAGGAGCCTGACGCCCGGAACAGGGGGGACAACCGTGGAGGCAGGGAGGCCAGTGGAGGCTCCCTGGTTCTCGAGGCGACAGCGGCGGTGCCCTGGGCTGGCAGCTTCCCCCGCAGGGGCCTGGTCTGCGGAGGGACAGGGGGCCCCCCCCTGAGGCCTGAGCCCAGGAGGAGAGCGAGCTGAGGAGGAAGGCCACGGTTCCACTTCGGCAAACTCACCTGACTCTGCCACCTCGGCGATGGGCACCCCCTGCTCATACGCCATGAAGCCCAGGACTGAGAAGATGGCAAACCCGGCCACGAAGCTGGTGCCGCTGTTCAAGCAGCAGAGCATGATGCAGTCCCTGTCGGGGGAAGCGGGGAGAGGGGCTCGGGTCAGAATCCGGTGGGCGGAACCGGTGCAGCGCCGGCACGTTTTGTCTTAGCGCCAAGGAAGCCCTCAGGGTTCAGAGAGGGGAGGTGGCTGGCCCACGGTCACACAGCTTCTCCTGCATTTTTCTAGAAGGTGAGGTCAGTCGCAGACCGGAAGCAGGGACAGGGGGTGGGAAGGAAGGGAGGCTGGCAAGGGGGAAAACGTACACCAGGAAGGAAAGACTTGGAGACAAACCAACGCTTCTCCAAACTCCTGGCAGGAGAGAAAACCAAGGCAAGTGAGAGAGGATTGATTTTCTGGGAGCTCAAAGCATGAAGATAGCAACCTCTGAAAGAAAGGGCTGCTTCCCAGCCAGCACAGAGGCCTCAGGAGAGACACCCCTCCTGGCCCAGCATCTCCCAGACCTCACACAAGCCTCCACTCCAATGCTGCAAGGAGCAGACCCTCCCAGGCCAGACCCCTCATGGAGGTGGGCGGGGGGTGGGGGCTGCTTCACCAGGGCAGTGACTGCCCCCTGGTCCTGGCCAGGGTTCACAGCAAAGAAGCACCAGCACAAAGCCGTGATGCAGGAGATTCCAGACTACAAACGAGGCTCTGCCAAGAGGAAGAAGACGGAGCCAGTACCTCTTGGCCCTTCCAACCTGGGGCTGTGCACCCTCACGCAGGCGGGTCAGGGGATCAGACTCCTGGGACCTCGGCCACCACAGAGCATGCATGTGGGAGTCAGGCTTACAACACCCATGACGCTTCACTTTAAAGGGAGGGCCCTGGGTGGTCTGACCAGTCTCCTCCCTGGAGCATCCCCAGCCCGGAGCATCTCCACCATGATCCTAGCCAGCAGGACCACCCACCTTGCTCCATGGCGCTTCGCTTCTCAGATGGCTCCGGCCACTGAGAGTGTAAGAACTTCCTCATGCTCTGTTCAACCCAAATCCACCTTCTCTGGGAAGTGTTAGTTCTAACCTCCCCAATAGCCTAAAGACCTGAAGACAGGCCCTATGGCTCCTTGAGGTTTTAGCTCGCTCAGTTAAAGCCCCCAGTTCCCTTACCAGTGATCCTGTTTGTGCTCTGAAATTCAGTCCAGCTTGACCCTCTTCAAGAGGGTCACATCCAGGACTGAGCACTAGACTCAAGAACAGAGCAGGCCTCTCACCTCCTCTCCTTCCAACACCACACTTTTTACAATGCGATCAAAGTTGGCGACTGTGACCCCCAGTTGCCTTGCATTGACCCTGGGAATCAAGGGCACGGTGGGCAGAGCACTAGACTGGGGTTCCAATTCTCCCTGCGATATCTTCTCTCTGGGCCTGCTCTCACTGGCTAGATGACAGGGTGGCTTGGAGAAGAGGGTCTCTTGGGCCTTGTGGTCAATTAAGTCATTTTCCAGCAAGTGGTCACCTCCACACCTTCCTCCCTGGGGTGGAGTGTACGTCCCAGCCCCATTGACTGAGGGCTTACCCACGTGACTTGCTTTGACCAATGAGATAGCAACAGATGTGACATGAACAGAGGGTTGAGACGTATTTGTACAAT
>SJYA01008634.1:0-16164 GCA_006410615.1 Neotragus moschatus
ACATCATATCAATAGAATAAAAAACCTCCACGTGATCATGGCAATAGACACAGAAAAAGCCATTGACAAGAATCCAACACTCTTTCATGACTTAAAAAACCTTCAAAAAACAGGGAATTGTGTGGGGGAAAAAAAAAAAAAAAAAAAACTCAGCTTCATAAGGGGCAGCCGTGCAAGGCTCAGAGGTGAACAGTTTACTTGCTGGTGGAAGTCTGGTGCTTTCTCCCGAAGACCAGGACCGAGAGAGGTATGTCTGCTGCACAGCTTCCGTTTCGTGCTAGAGGGTCTAGCTGGGCAATTAAACAAAGGTTTAGTGGTTGTTTCGGCCTGCAGAAAGCGGGGGCAGAGAGGGGGACCATAGCTACAGAACATGGGCCTTCTTCTCGTAATGATGACCATGGTCTAAAATTGACTAAAACAGTCACACAACTCTGAATGTAATGAAAAGCCTTGAATTTTATACTGTAATTGGACGACTGTGATGACATGTGAGTTACGTCTAGAGAAACTGTATAAACGTGCGTACGAATCCTCTGAAGAGCTTAACGAAAGTGAGTGAGGGAACGCGATTCCCGTGAGGGCTGCGGATCAGAGCCTGGGTGGGAGATGCAGCCTTGCTCCTTAACCTCTCCTGCGGCCTGGGTCTCTCTCCCCACCTCACTGTCCCTGCTCCTGCATCCGCACTCCCAGGGCCTCATCCCACAGGAATCAGTGTCCCCAGGGACGGTCCTGGCACCGCGTCTTGACGTGGTAGACGTTCAGTAAGCACGGGGACTCCAGTCGACAGCACCTCGGAAGCAGACGCTCTTGGCCCCGGTCGAGCGTTGCGCCGTGTGGCGATCTGTGCACTCTTGGTCCCTGCTCTCCGCCTCTGCCCAGCTGTCCCTGCTGTCAGCCTGTGCTTCTGAACCTCCCCCCCCACCCCCGATCTCTCCCTGGACGGTCTCTGCTCAGCCTGTGCTTCTGACTCCCCGGGTCTCTCCCTGGACGGCTTCTGCTCAGCCTGTGCTTCTGACCCCCCGGGTCTCTCCCTGGACGGTTTCTGCTCAGCCTGTGCTTCTGACCCCCCGGGTCTCTCCCTGGACGGCTTCTGCTCAGCCTGTGCTTCTGACCCCCCGGGTCTCTCCCTGGACGGTTTCTGCTCAGTCTGTGCTTCTGACCCCCCGGGTCTCTCCCTGGACGGCTTCTGCTCAGCCTGTGCTTCTGACCCCCCGGGTCTCTCCCTGGACGGTTTCTGCTCAGCCTGTGCTTCTGACCCCCCGGGTCTCTCCCTGGACGGCTTCTGCTCAGCCTGTGCTTCTGACCCCCCGGGTCTCTCCCTGGACGGTTTCTGCTCAGTCTGTGCTTCTGACCCCCCGGGTCTCTCCCTGGACGGCTTCTGCTCAGCCTGTGCTTCTGACCCCCCGGGTCTCTCCCTGGACGGTTTCTGCTCAGTCTGTGCTTCTGACCCCCCGGGTCTCTCCCTGGACGGCTTCTGCTCAGCCTGTGCTTCTGACCCCCCGGGTCTCTCCCTGGACGGTTTCTGCTCAGTCTGTGCTTCTGACCCCCCGGGTCTCTCCCTGGACGGCTTCTGCTCAGCCTGTGCTTCTGACCCCCCGGGTCTCTCCCTGGACGGTTTCTGCTCAGTCTGTGCTTCTGACCCCCCGGGTCTCTCCCTGGACGGCTTCTGCTCAGCCTGTGCTTCTGACCCCCCGGGTCTCTCCCTGGACGGTTTCTGCTCAGTCTGTGCTTCTGACCCCCCGGGTCTCTCCCTGGACGGCTTCTGCTCAGCCTGTGCTTCTGACCCCCCGGGTCTCTCCCTGGACGGTTTCTGCTCAGTCTGTGCTTCTGACCCCCCGGGTCTCTCCCTGGACGGCTTCTGCTCAGCCTGTGCTTCTGACCCCCCGGGTCTCTCCCTGGACGGCTTCTGCTCAGCCTGTGCTTCTGACCCCCCGGGTCTCTCCCTGGACGGCTTCTGCTCAGCCTGTGCTTCTGACCCCCCGGGTCTCTCCCTGGACGGCTTCTGCTCAGCCTGTGCTTCTGACCCCCCGGGTCTCTCCCTGGACGGCTTCTGCTCAGCCTGTGCTTCTGACCCCCCGGGTCTCTCCCTGGACGGCTTCTGCTCAGCCTGTGCTTCTGACCCCCCGGGTCTCTCCCTGGACGGCTTCTGCTCAGCCTGTGCTTCTGACCCCCCGGGTCTCTCCCTGGACGGCTTCTGCTCAGCCTGTGCTTCTGACCCCCCGGGTCTCTCCCTGGACGGCTTCTGCTCAGCCTGTGCTTCTGACCCCCCGGGTCTCTCCCTGGACGGCTTCTGCTCAGCCTGTGCTTCTGACCCCCCGGGTCTCTCCCTGGACGGCTTCTGCTCAGCCTGTGCTTCTGACCCCCCGGGTCTCTCCCTGGACGGCTTCTGCTCAGCCTGTGCTTCTGACCCCCCGGGTCTCTCCCTGGACGGCTTCTGCTCAGCCTGTGCTTCTGACCCCCCGGGTCTCTCCCTGGACGGCTTCTGCTCAGCCTGTGCTTCTGACCCCCCGGGTCTCTCCCTGGACGGCTTCTGCTCAGCCTGTGCTTCTGACCCCCCGGGTCTCTCCCTGGACGGCTTCTGCTCAGCCTGTGCTTCTGACCCCCCGGGTCTCTCCCTGGACGGCTTCTGCTCAGCCTGTGCTTCTGACCCCCCGGGTCTCTCCCTGGACGGCTTCTGCTCAGCCTGTGCTTCTGACCCCCCGGGTCTCTCCCTGGACGGCTTCTGCTCAGCCTGTGCTTCTGACCCCCCGGGTCTCTCCCTGGACGGCTTCTGCTCAGCCTGTGCTTCTGACCCCCCGGGTCTCTCCCTGGACGGCTTCTGCTCAGCCTGTGCTTCTGACCCCCCGGGTCTCTCCCTGGACGGCTTCTGCTCAGCCTGTGCTTCTGACCCCCCGGGTCTCTCCCTGGACGGCTTCTGCTCAGCCTGTGCTTCTGACCCCCCGGGTCTCTCCCTGGACGGCTTCTGCTCAGCCTGTGCTTCTGACCCCCCGGGTCTCTCCCTGGACGGCTTCTGCTCAGCCTGTGCTTCTGACCCCCCGGGTCTCTCCCTGGACGGCTTCTGCTCAGCCTGTGCTTCTGACCCCCCGGGTCTCTCCCTGGACGGCTTCTGCTCAGCCTGTGCTTCTGACCCCCCGGGTCTCTCCCTGGACGGCTTCTGCTCAGCCTGTGCTTCTGACCCCCCGGGTCTCTCCCTGGACGGCTTCTGCTCAGCCTGTGCTTCTGACCCCCCGGGTCTCTCCCTGGACGGCTTCTGCTCAGCCTGTGCTTCTGACCCCCCGGGTCTCTCCCTGGACGGCTTCTGCTCAGCCTGTGCTTCTGACCCCCCGGGTCTCTCCCTGGACGGCTTCTGCTCAGCCTGTGCTTCTGACCCCCCGGGTCTCTCCCTGGACGGCTTCTGCTCAGCCTGTGCTTCTGACCCCCCGGGTCTCTCCCTGGACGGTTTCTGCTCAGCCTGTGCTTCTGACCCCCCGGGTCTCTCCCTGGACGGTTTCTGCTCAGTCTGTGCTTCTGACCCCCCGGGTCTCTCCCTGGACGGCTTCTGCTCAGCCTGTGCTTCTGACCCCCCGGGTCTCTCCCTGGACGGCTTCTGCTCAGCCTGTGCTTGACCCCCCGGGTCTCTCCCTGGACGGCTTCTGCTCAGCCTGTGCTTGACTCCCCGGGTCTCTCCCTGGACGGCTCCTGCTCGTCGTCTTCGCACCTCTCTTCTGTGCTGGGTTCTCTCACCCGAAAGTCCTAAACGGAAGGGTGAGGGAGCCTTCCCACTGCGCAGCCTGAGCGCCACTGTGGGTGGGGCGCTGTCATCAGGACCCTCAGTGGGCCACTGGGAAAGCTGGCCCCCAGGCAGAACAGCTGTGGTCAGCTGTGGCCCCAAGCAAAGGGCATGCACATGGATTGACTGGGACCACCTGGAGAAGTGGTTGAGTCCCAGGGGCTCCTCTGAGGCCGAAAGCTTCCTGAAGTTGGCAGGAGTCCTGATTCACCAGGAAGGGGACAGATCACTCACTATTGGGCAATGCCGCGGCCCCAGCAAGCCTCGTGCACTCTACCCTCCAGCACAGGAGCGTCTACTGGTCTGGGCAAAGCTGGCTTTTAAGCTTCTCAATGCCTCCGTGAGCCTTCCCGCCCTTCTGGACCCATCAGCAAGTGAACCAGAAGCAGGAGAACATCACGAGACCAGTCCCTTGCCACTCACTTCTTAACTAGAAACAGAAGCTGCTAGAACTCTTATAAAACATCCCAGATTTCTAATTCTCTGCATTTTCAGAGGAGACTTGGATAACAGCTGTATTTGGAATGCTTATATGGGCCAAAGATTTTTTTTTTAATGTTCATCCCAAATTTGACGTGAAAAGAAAGTATAAGCATCATACCTGAGGTCAAATGCCAGTGCTTTAAAAATGCCGCCAGATATTCATAAAGCCACGTCTTGGTGTATGATTCAGATTTGATTTATAATAATATAGCACCTAATCTGGATATAATGAATCCTATTAATTTAAGACCTATTTTCACACTCTTCTAACAACAGGCCTGGATTTTAAAGTAAATGGCCAACCGTGGTGACTTGAGCTTACAGAAGTGAAACTGTAATAACTGGATTAGAAGAGAACATGGCACAGAGCTCTTCTCGGCTGTTTCTCTAAACGTGAATGTCGAAGGTCAGTTTGCCTTCCCCTCTGGGCGTAGGATCCAAACAACTCTCAGAGTGAAACACCCCACTGGGTATCCTGTCTCCCAGTCTGTACAGGGTATCGACAGCAGCATCGTGTGTGAAGACAAATCGTGCTTTTAACTTCAGCAAGAGATAAGTCTGAAGCCCAGATTCCCGTGAAGCAGTCTAGAGCTTGTTTGGGTTGCAGGCCCCATACTCATGTTGACCAGACGATGGAACATTCCAGGTCACCGAGTCATTAGGGAAACTCAGTCTTTCCCATAAAGACGGGTTCTCAGAATGATAGTCTACAAGCCCGACAGAGAGCAGCTCCTGGGACGGTCCTGGCACCGCGTCTTGCCCGTGGTAGACGTTCAGTAAGCACAGGGACTCCGGTGGACTCCAGCTCCTGGGGGGGAGGGAAGGAGAGCACCGAGTTCGTGGGCCTGTGGCACGAGGAAGCACCTAGCCAGCAGGAGGGAACGGAGATGAGCTGCTGCTAAGACGCAGTGCCGAGGGCAGGCGTTCTGCTCGTGACAGGGTCAGGAGGGCGCCTCTCTCTCCCGCAGGCACCGCCTCCTTCAGCCTCAAAACCAGCAACGACTCTGCCACACTTTTCAATGCTGTGGAGGTAAGTCCCTTTGCTGTCCTGTGTGGGACTAGCTGGCTTTAAAGAACTATTACAGTCCTACAGTCACGTTTATCTGACTAAAGCTGGCCGTGGACATCGAAACCCCTAGGACAGGCTCTCAGAACCCATGCTAACCACTTGTCTACAAGGCGATCCTGCTAAGGGTGGAATTTCTGGTGATACTAGGGCCGTGCTCAAATCCTTTTTGAAATAGGTGAAAGAATACATATATTCATGAAGCCGAGGTACCTAGCTTTCACCATAAAGTGCTTTTTCTCTGCCTGCATTTTAAAGATTTCATCCCTTTCAAAAGCTCAGAGGGAACCAGTCATTTAGGGTAGTATCTGTCCATTTTTGATCAAGGGGTTCTCTCTCTCTGTAATTTACGTCAGTCTACTGGAGGAAGGCACGGCAACTCACTCCAGCAGTCTTGCCTAGAGAATCCCATGGACTGAGGAACCTGGTGGGCTACAGTCCGTGGGATCTCAAAGAGTCAGACATGACTATGGGACTAATACTTCTTTCTTATTCTCTTACAAGTCAGGTCCTAAATTTGCTCAGACTTTCCTTACATGTGATCACTTTGCACTGTTCCAACAACCGACCCTTTCCCAGGGAAGTCAGATAAGTTCTTGCAGGGAGAGGCCTTAGTGTTATACCTCAGCTCAGCGGACCTGGGCCAGTCACATGTCATGAAGTCTCCCAACCCTTCAGACGTTTTGTGCTCAGGCCCTGGCCAAGTGTTCCCCCTGATGAAGGAGTCCCTGTGCATTGTACGGAAAATGCAATCCATGTGCTTCCCACGCAGTTACACTTGGCCCGTCAGATTGTTTTATTAGGGCTCTTCGACATCTAAGAAGTCATTTCAGCCTTTTCTCTCAGCCCCCACCCCCAACAACAGCAGTAACAAAAGACTGAGTCTGATTTTCATCTTAGAAACCACATGGTCTTAAGTAGATTCAAATCCAAAAGAAAAACAAAAATTTCCCCTTAATATTGAAAATTCTTGTATCCAGTTTTAGGAAACGGTGTGGAAAACATGTGTGAAAAATGTTGTATATTAAAGTATTTTGTTTGATCAAGTACTCACATCGGGTAGTTTATTCAAACTAAATATTAAACAGTATTAAGTAATTTTTAAGTGTAAACACACAAAATATCAAAAGTTTTCAGAAATGACCATGAGTGGTGTCTTGGTGGATATTAAGAGAGATGAAATCGTGAAAACGTACGCAAAAGGAAGCGGTCGGCTCTGAGTCATGTAACCAGAGCGAGTCCTGCTGGGTCCTCTCCTCCGGGCCAGCCCTGGCCTTTGTGTCCCCCTGCGTGTGTTAGGTGTGAAGCGCTTTCCAAGCCTACAACAGAAACACTGACGTTCACCCAAGGCCAAGCACGTGACAAATTCTGCCGAGTTCAATCTCATTTCTGTGCCCAGAGTTTGTTTAATCGTCAAGCTCAAGATGTCTTGGTTGTTTCTAGCATCCTTCTGGACCGGGAGCACAGGGCTGGGTGATGGAGGAGGGCTGAGCCCTGAAAAAGACACCCTAGCCGCTCCCCAGGCCCTGCTGCGGGCGTCAGGGGGCGTGGCCCTGCCGTGGGTCACGTCAGGTGGGCGTGGCGCTGGTGTGAGCGTCAGGGGGCGTGGCCCTGCTCTGGGCGTCAGGGAGGGCGTGGCCCTGCACCCTCCTCCCTGGAGCACTCCAGACACAGCTCATGGACAGAGGGATGCTTCTCAGTGCGCTTCCCCACGCAGCCTCAGTCCCACACAGGCCTGGCGTGGCCTCCCCGGGACAGAGACTCATTCTGACTGCTGCCACCAGCTTTAACTGGCCCAGGAAGGGCGTGGCAGCTTATCAAAACCGCACTTCACTCTTTCCCTGAAAGACAGTCTTCTCTCATGAAGGGATTTAAGTTTAACCCACCGCAGGAGGTTTGTGGCGGCAAGAAAGGAAGATTGTTTTCTTCTTTCAATGCTAATTATTCCCCTAAAATGGGTCTCTATAGCTGCTACATTTCCTCTGAGTTTTGATGATCGAGAGAAATGACCTTCATCTTGAAAAAATGTTTTCTCATTAGTGAATCACACTATGTTCTGCTAAATCCTGTGAAACACTTCAAAAAGAAGTCTGGAATAAAAATTCTGACATCCCAGTGATCTGGCGACTGGGAGTTTTTCAAAAGTGAGGCTAGATGCATGCAGTTGGAACTCTGCATTCATTTAAAGCATCAGACTCTGCACTTCTTGTTAAAAGGTTTTATAATTTTTCCCAGACGTGTCATCTGTGTGAACTGTGCTTCTGGTGAGGTCAGAGTCCTTAAGATCAGGACGATGGCCTGTGAGACGCAAGTGGGTCCCTGCAAGTGGACTTTCCCCAGAAGCCTTCCTCCCCCGGGAGGACTCCAGCCCGTCCAGCCACTGGCCCGTCACCCTGCGTCTGGCACTGCCTGTCCCAGACTGCTGGCCTGTGGGGCCCACGGCTCCTGCACTTGCACCGAGGCCGCCTGCATTTCCGCGGGGCAGTCAGCCGGCAAGCGTGGTCCCAAGACCAGCCCGCGGCCCCGCCCAGGCAGTGTGCGTGTGCCGGGACTCTTCTGGAAGCGTTCATAGCTCAGCAGAGGAATCTTACCGCTGTTTTTTCTGAACATGAAATAGATACGTAGTGATCGTATGAATTAGTCCATCGAGAAAGGTATGAGGAGGCCATTTAAACTACCTTGCATCGCAGCTGCCTGCGACACCGGCTGTTGGTGTGGCGCGCGTACGTTACGTATGCACTTACATGAACGTTGTGGCACTTAGGTGTTACACGCCTTCTCTCTGCAGCTCACAGGTACCAGAGCTGAAGGGGCTCCTAGCCAGGGCCCTGGGTGCTCAGCTGATCTTGCCCTCGTTCCTTCTGCTGTCACCTTGACATCGAGGCTGGAATCAGGAATGGAGGCCCAGGACTGTCCCCACACCAAGCTCAGCGGGTGCCCAGGATGAGGGAGTCAGAGAGAAGGACCGGCCCCACAACCCACCCCCAGAGGCTGCGGGACAGGGAAGCGGCGGGCTGCCCTCCAGGCTGCGGAGAATCACCGTCATTTCGAGGAGCTGTACTAGGCGGGAAGGCCTGGGTTTGCCCATTTGTCTTCTATTCTCTTGGGATTATACCAAGGAGGGAAATTGTTGGTCATATGGTAAATTTCTGCTGAATTTCTGAGCAACTGTCCAGCTGTTTTAGAAAGTGGCTGCATCATTTTACATTCCCATCAGCAATCTATGAGTTTTGATTTTTCCACATCCTTGCCAACACTTGTTTCTTTTCTTCTTTAATTATAGGCACCCTAGTGGTGTAAGTACCATCTCACAGTTGTTTTTAATAGTGCAGTTAATGACTAAAGACGGTGAGTTTCTTTTCATGTGGATATTGGCCTTTTTTGAAGAAATATCTTTACAAACCCTTTGCCCTATTTTCGCTGGATCTCTTTATTTTCATTGTTGAATTGAACGTTTTTCTCATACATTCTGGGCACTAGACCCTTATCAGATAGCTGCTGCTACTGCTGCTGCTAAGTCGCTTCAGGCATGTGATAAGTGAGCAACAGATATTTTCTCTTGCTGTGTGGGCTGTCTTCTATTTTCTTGCTACTGTCCTTTGACAGTAAGGTCTTGGTATTGTCCTTACTTGTTAAATATATTCAGACTTTCTATTTCTTCTGGAGTAACTCACGGTAGTTTGTTACTCTGATCTTTATTATTTCCTTCCTGAAGCTTGCTTTCAGATTTCTAGTTTCTTAATGTAAAAAGTGAACGTGAAAGTCATTCAGTCACGTCTGACTCTTTGCGACCCCATGGACTATAGAGTCCGTGAAATTCTCCAGGCCAGAATACTAGAGTGGGTAGCCTTTCCTTTCTCCAGGAATCAAACCCAGGTCTCCCACATTACAGGTGGATTCTTTACCATCTGAGCCACCCGAGAATCCCAAGAACACTGGTGTGGGCAGCCTATCCCTTCTCCAGCAGATCTTCCCGACCCAGGAATCAAACTGGGGTCTCCTGCATTGCAGGCGGATTGTTCTCCAACTGGGCCGCCAGGGAAGGCTTCTTAATGTAGGTGTGAGGTTATTTGGAGTCTGTCTTCTAATACAATATGTTTAGCTTCTTCAATGAGAATTTACTCAAATTAATTAAGTTTACTTTATCGAATCAATGTTCCCATCAAATGTGGGAGGTTTTCAGCCATCAGGCTTTCAAAGACGGTTTCTGATGAGAAATTTGCTGTCGTCCTTACGCTCGCTCTTCTGTGCGTATTCCCTGTCGGCTGTTAAGACTTTCTCTTGTTAACTGGTCTTGAGAAATTTGATTGTCATCGTGGTTTTGATTATCAGTGCACTCTCCTGCATGTATCATGTCCTTGGGGTTTGTTGAGCATCTTGGATCTGTGGGTGTAAAGTTGTCATTGAATTTGGAAATTTTTTGACGTTAGTTACTTAAAATTTTTTTTCTACCCCCGAGCCATCCTCTTTTTTGATGACTCCAATTACATTTATGCTAATGTGCTTTTGTTCAGCGTTCGCTTATGTTCTTTACATTTGATCTATCGTCCTTTTATTCTGTGTGTGTGTGTGTGTGTGTGTGTGTGCGCGTGCGCGCGCGTGCTTTTTTGAGGGGGGGGGAAATAGTTTCTGTTTTTAAGTCTTCAAGTTCTTTGTCTTTTTACTGTCGATGTATAACCTGCCATAATCCGATTTAGTGTATTTTTCACTTCAGATATTGTATTTACCAATTCTTAAAATTTGAATTTTGTCTGTTTTATATATTATGTTTCCTATTAGATTCCTGAATATTTGAATTCTATTACAGTAACTGTTTCAATGTCCTTCTCTAATAATTCTACCATCCGTGCCCATTGTGGACTGGTTTTAATGGATTAATACTGTCGTTCATCATACATCAGGCCTTTCTGCTCCTCCGCAGGCTGGGTAATTTTTGATTGAATACCAGACAAGGTGCAGTCCACCTTATGGAGAGCTACGTATTTTTTAATTCCTGTCAATATTCTTGAGCCTTGTCCGGTTTGCAGTTAATTTTCTTGGAAGCCGTTTGAGCCTTTCTTCTCTTGCTTTAATGATTCATGAAGTGAGTCTAGAGCAGTGTTTACTCTAAGAATAATTATTTCCCACTATTGATGCAAGACATTCCGGACTGCCGTAGCAAATGCCCCATGAATAATGAGTTTTTCCAGTGTGACTGGTGGGGTGTGTGAGTTCCAGCCACTGTTTTCCGGTAATCGTTTAGAATGGCTCACTCCCAGCCTAGTACACACGCCCCCGCTCCTCCTCGGCCGAGCGGGACCCCTCGGATCTCCGGATCCTCTCCCGTGCTGTCATTCTCATCTCCAGCACTGAGTCCTGTGCACTCTGGTTGCCTTAGTCTCACCAGCTGTCAACCCAGTCTCCTCAACTCAGGGGTCTTGCCAGCTCTGGCTGGTGTTCTGATCCTGCAACACAACTTAGAAGCACTTCCAAGGCAGCGGCCCGGAGCGGCCACAGGCCCAGCTCAGCTGCTTTCCACGTCACCCATCCAAACACGAACCCGGCCGAGCCTGCTCAGCTTCTGACCTCGGTCATCTGTTGCTCATCAGTCACTATCCTTCTTTGTCTAGCCCTAGTGTTTTGAAAATCATTTTTGCATAGTTGGTGTGAATTTTTTATGGCTGGCTCAGGCAAAAGGGTAAATCCAGAACCTGTTACTCAAGTTTGGTATCACTAGACTGATACCAATCTTTAAAAAAGAGAAATCAGGAAATAGAGTAGGAGAAAATACTTCTTAACTTGTTTTATGGGGTTAAACTTACTCTGATATCAAAACTTTTGATATTGATGCTTTTGAACAGTGGTGTTGGAGAAGATTCTTAAGAGACTGAAGCTGAAGCTCCAATACTTTGGCCACCTGATGCAAAGAACTGACTCACTAGAAAAGACCCTGATGCTGGGAAAGATTGAAAGCAGGAGAAGGGGACGACAGAGGATGAGATGGCTGGATGGCATCGCCGACTCTGTGGACAGGAGTTTGAGTAAGCTCTGAGAGTCAGTGATGGACAGGGAGGCCTGGCGTGCTGCAGTCCATGGGGTCACAAAGAGTCTTACACGACAGGACTACTGAACTGAACTGAACTGCTATCAGAACTCACTGAAGATGATAAATACAGAGAGAGGAAAATACAGACAAATTGTATTCAGGAACGTCAGTGCGAAAAATTTTAACAAAATAATAGATGATTAAATCCCATTAGTTCAATGGAGAGTTCTGACAAAACATGGCCCACTGGAAAAGGGAATGGCAAACCGCGCCAGTGTTCTTGCCTTGAGAACCCCATGAACAGTATGAAAGGCTGAAAGCTACGACACTGGAAGAGGAGCTCCCCGGGTGGGTGGGTGCCCATAAGCTACTGGAGACCAGTGGAGAAGTAATTCCAGAAAGAATGACAAGACAGAGCCCGAATGGAAACAACACCCAGCTGTGGATGTGACTGGTGAGGGAGGTACCAGCTCCAAAGCTGCAGAGGACAGTATTTCATAGGAACCTGGAATGTGAGGTCCGTGAATCAAGGTAAATTGGAAATGGTCAAACAGGAGATGGCAAGAGTGAACACTGACATTTTAGGAATCAGCAAACTAAAATGGTCTGGAATGGGCAAATTTAACTCAGATGACCATTATATCTACACTGTGGTCACGAATCCCTCAGAAGAAATGAGGTAGACCTCATGGTCAGCAAAAGAGTCCGAAATGCAGCTCTTGGGTGCAGTCTCAGAAACGACAGAATGGTCTCTGTTCATCTCCAAGGCAAACCATTCAATATCACAGTAATCCAAGACTATGTCCCAGCCACTGATTCCAAAGAAGCTGAAGCTGAACGGTTCTATGAAGACCTACAAGACCTTTTAGAACTAACACCCAGAAAAGATGTCCTTTTCATTATAGGGGACTGGAATGCAAAAGTAGGAAGTCTAGACGTACCTGGAGTAACAGGAAAATTTGGCTTGGAATACAAAATGAAGCAGGGCAAAGGCTAAAAGAGTTTTGCCAAGAGAATGCACTGGTCAGAGCAAGCACCCTCTTCCAACAACACAAGATACAACTCTGCACATGGACGTCGCCAGATGGTCAACACCGAAATCAGATTGATTATATTCTTTGCAGCCAAAGATGGAGAAGTTCTATACAGTCAGCAAAAACAAGACCTGGAGCTGACTGGCTCAGATCATGAACTCCTTATTGCCATTTCAGACTTGAATTGAAGAAAGTAGGGGAAATCACTAGACCATTAAGATATGACCTAAATAAATTCCTTTATGATTATACAGTGGAAATGAGAAATAGATTCAAAGGATTAGATCTGATAGAGTGTCTGAACAACTATGGACAGAGGTTCATGACATTGTACAGGAGGAAGTGATCAAGACCATCCCCAAGAAAAAGAAATGCAAAAAAGGCAAAATGGCTGTCTGGGGAGGCCTTACACATAGTTGTGGAAAGCAGAGAAGTGAAAGGCAAAGGAGAAAAGGAAAGATAAGTCCATCTGAATGCAGAGTTCCAAAGAATAGCAAGAAGAGATAAGAAAGCCTTCTTCAGCAATCAATGCAAAGAAATAGAGGAAAAGAACAGAATGGGAAAGACTAGAGATCTCTTCAAGAAAATTAGAGACACCAAGGGGACATTTCATGCAAAGATAGGCTTAAAAAAGGACAGAAATGGTATGCACCTAGCAGAAGCAGAAGATATTAAGAAGAGGTGGCAAGAATACACAGAAGAACCGTACAAAAACAAATCTTCATGACCCAGATAACCACAATGGTGAATGTGAAGTCAAGTGGGCCTTAGGAGAAGCATCACTACAAACAAAGCTAGTGGAGGTGATGGAATTCTAGCTGAGCTATTTCAAATCCTAAAAGATGATACTGTGAAGGTGTTCCCCTCAATATGCCAGCAAATTTGGAAAACTCAGCAACGGCCACAGGACTGGAAAATGTTGGTCTTCATTTCAATCCCAATGAAAGGCAATGCCAAAGAATGCTCGAATTACAACACAATTGCACTCATCTCACACACTAGCAAAGTAATGCTCAAAGTTAAATCCTCTAATATCTAAACTAGATGACACTTCATGACCAAGTGTTTCTTCCCAGTGAAATGTGCACAAATGGACACACGGGTGTAATCATCACTGGGATCAGTAGACACAATATTTCTACTAAACCACAAAGTTTCCCTGTGCCCATCTCCAGTCAGGTCCACCTCCAGTGGAAACAAGTGTTAGGACTTCTGTACCACAGATGAGCTAAGTCTGATCTTGAGCTTTGTATAAGCTCAATATAAACCCTTTTACGTCTACGTTCTTTTAAATAATTATGTGATTGTCTCAGTAGATTCAGATAAAGCACTTGACAAAATTCAATCCTTTCATGATAAAAATCCCTCAACAAAATAAAACCAACTACGAGAAACCTACAGTCTAACATCTTTATCATCATGAATGTTAAACAGCAAAATTGTGTGTATTGGAACTGACTCATTGGAAAAGACACTGATGCTGGGAAAGACTGAAGGCAGGAGGAGAAGGGGAAGACAGAGGTTGAGATGACTGGGTGGCATCACCGACTTGGTGGACATGAGTTTGAGTCGACTCCGGGAGTTGGTGACAGACAGGGAGGCCTGGCGTGCTGCAGTCCATGCGGTCACAAAGGGTCAGACACGACTGAGCGACTGGACTGAACTGAACTGACTACTGCCATCTTGGCACCATCATAACCATGACATTCAACAATTCAGTACCCAATGATTTCCTACTGCATTGTAAGTCTAATAATATAGGTGTATTACTTATAGAAATCTCGGCAAACACAAACGTGAATGTAAGAAAACAGAGCCTGTATTATGTAAAAGCTTCACATAAAAGCCAACAGAAGACCGGCAACTCCCACGATGTGTACTTTGTACTGGACACACTGCGCACACCAGCGGCGAGGCACTGAGTGTTTCCTCTTAGGATCGGGGAGACAAGGAGATCCTTTCTCATCCTTTCTATTCAGCATTGTTCTGAAAACCTGCCTACTGAAATAAGGCAGTGAGAAAGTATAAAAGCACAAAGATTCAAAAGAAAGATAAAAAAGTTTTATTTGAAGAAGGTAACACTGTTTATCAGCAAATCATTTACTAGAATGAAACAATATCTAGGGAGTAAAATGCAATCATACTTTATATATACTACAGTGGAACTATTGAAATATTAAATGAAATGAACTCCATTTACAGCATCATGATAATTAGGAGCGCTTACTCCTTGGAAGGAAAGTTACGACCAACCTAGACAGCATATTAAAAAGCAGAGACAGTACTTTGCCAACAAAGGCTGTGGTTTTTCCGGTGGTTATGTATGGATGTGAGAGTTGGATTATAAAGAAGCTGAAGGCTGAAGAACTGATGCTTTTCAACTGTGGTGTTGGAGAAGACTCTTGAGAGTCCCTTGGACTGCAAGGAGATCCAACCAGTCCATCCTAAAGGGAATCAGTCCTGGGTGTTCATTGGAAGGACTGATGCTGAAGCTAAAACTCCAATACTTTGGCCATCTGTTGCGAAGAACCGACTTATTTGAAAAGACCCTGATGCTGGGAGGGATTGAGGGCAGAAGGAGAAGGGGACGACAGAAGATGAGATGGCTGGATGGCATCACTGACTTGATGGACATGTGTTTGAGCAAGCTCCGGGAGTTGGTGATGGACAGGGAGGCCTGGGGTCCTGGGGTCCATGGGGTCGTGAAGAGTCAGACGTGACTGATCAACTGAATTGATTGAACATTTAGTGAAATACGTGCGAATCGTTTATACTGAGAATTTTTAAGCAACGCTGAAAGAAAGTAGAAGAGAACTAAACTGAAGGGCAAACATACTGTGTTATGGATTTTCAGACTCAATATCGTTAAGACTTCAGTTGTCTACAAAGCGATCTGCAGGGTTAACACAATCCCCAGCCAACGCTGATGGACTCAGAAGCTGATGAGTTGGTTCTCAAACTTACTGAGAAGTTTAAAGGACTTAAAACAGCCAAAGCAACTTCAAAAAGAACAAAGTTGGAAGACTCACACTAAGTGATTTCATAACTTACTACAAAGCTCCTGAATTTGAGACAATGAACCTTAAAGAAGCTCAAAAGAGAAGGGGACTCAGTCAACAAATTGTATTTCACCATCTGGATGAACATGGATAAAATTAACCACAACCCCTTCCTTAGACCCCTAAGCAGGAATTCAAGATGAGTCATAAAAGCGAAAACTGTAAAACTTCCAGAAGAAAACAGAAATATATGTTTATCCTTCAAACTAGAGAAGGTTTCTTAGAATGGATTCAAAAAGCACTACACATGAAAGTCAACAAATGGTACTTCACCGGAGCAAAAGCTCCTGCACTGAACGGCATGAGTAAGAAAATGGAAGAGCAAGCCAGAGACGGAGAAAGCACTTGGAAGGCATATATCTGACAGAGGCCTCCTGTTCAGTGCATGCAGTGAGTTTCCACGAGCAGAGAGTAAAAAGAACCCTAATAAAATGAGCAAACAACTTGGACACTTCTCAAAGGAAGATGCAGGATTTGCCAGTAAACCCTTGAAAGGGGTTCAGCGTTACTCATCATCAGAGAAATGTCAATTAAAATCACCACAAGACACCATTCCACTAACCTCGGTATGGCTAAAATTTAAAATTTTGAGAGACCAAATGCTGGCAAGGTTGTAACTAACAGGAATTCCTATGCACTGCTGATAGAAGTCTGAAACGGTTGCACCACACTCTGGAAAGCTTGCAAAAATTTCACTCGTTATCTTTTTATTTCCCTTAAAAAATATC
>SJYA01008635.1:0-16169 GCA_006410615.1 Neotragus moschatus
ATTTTGCTACTTCCTGTCTGAAGGATCATGAGAGTGGGTTTCTAGAACACTATTCCTAAGAGTATTCAATTAATGATTCTACTGTTCATATTTTCCAGAATATTTCACACTCTCCTTTCTATTAAGCAGAGACCCAAGGGAGGGTTAGGTTTGAAACAAAAATCAAAACATGCACAGCCCCCTCCCTACTAGTAAGCTATCTACTTCCCTCCAGAAACTTCTGCCACTTCTGACACTCTTTCAGCAACATCTGGTGACCCAGGGGACTGGAGGAGACTAGACAGAGCTGGGCTGGAGTTCCTTGCCCCTGCAATTCCAGTTGGTTGGCCAAATCGATGGACTGGGCAGACACAGCATGTCAGCTGCTTTTTTGGCAAAGGAAATGAAGGGAAGCCAGCCAGGACACTCGTACAGACCCATGAACCTCAAACATAAAAACAACAACAAAACAATGTAATTTTCAGTTAAATTAACTTCAGAGAGCATAACCCAGGGTGACTTCAGTTAGAGCACTGAGCTCCCTTTTGCTAGCTCTGGTCCCTTTCCTTCTTCCTCTTTTTTTTTTTTTTTTTNAACATAAAAACAACAACAAAACAATGTAATTTTCAGTTAAATTAACTTCAGAGAGCATAACCCAGGGTGACTTCAGTTAGAGCACTGAGCTCCCTTTTGCTAGCTCTGGTCCCTTTCCTTCTTCCTCTTTTTTTTTTTTTTTTTTGGTTACGTGAGTTTGGGAGAGAGACTGCTGAAAAAAATAGAAATTCGTTCTGAGCCTCAGGGCTCTTTACAAAGGAACTTCTGATCTCCAGCCACACACAGTGTATTGGTGATTTGACCTCAGTTTGATTGTCACGTAGGCTGTCATTTTAAACATCCAGAAAAGGCAAGTGAAGACATAGACAAAAAGGATACATTTCTCATGGCAAATGGAAACAGAGTCAGTTACCAGAAATGGAACTTGCTCAAGTGCTGACCATCTCTGTATCTTCTTTAACTGTTAATTTCAGGTATCATAGTGTGCGTCTATGGGGTCCAGGACACAGCTCATAATGACCTTTGCATTTGGCTGTAAAGTTTTACTTGATAGGCTAAGAAATCAGATATTCATATACTTTATAGCATATGTGTATTATCTAACAAATAGTTAGAATATAACATTTTTTTTTTCTGATTAAAGAGTAAAGCAAACTTGTTTTAGACAATGCACAAAGGGGCAGAAAGCAACCTGGCATTTATCACTCAGCTATAATTACCATGATTTGAAGCATTTCCTTTTTTCTATTATCTATGTATGTATAGAATCATTGTGTGATTTTATATACATTACAAATATATCAGTATAATTCTGAATTCTACTCTTTTCCCTTTGACATTGGTATATAAATAATTTTCCCCATGTTACTGAATTTCTTTGACTACACTAGGAATGGTTAAGGCTTTTATTGGTTAATTTCAGGTTCTTTGATCCTTGGCATGGCTAGATAGCTGGTGTTTGCAAGACAACATTGCATAAAGGATTATTTTCCCTTTTGTTTATTAAAAAAACCTATATTTCATCAACAAAGCAAGAGATATTTGAAGGAAATTAGGACCTATAGTTTTAAAATAGGAAAAATATAGTCAGATATCTGACACTGTCGTTTCTGTTTTTTATGTTATGTTCTGTAATTGTATTTGTTTTTGGGTAGACCAAAATCAGAGAAGTAATTAAATTGCCATAATAGAAGTGATTTCTCCAAATCTGGAGAGTTCAGCTCAAGCTGATATTGAATGTAAAGGCAATAGTTTATAGAGCTCAAACCATCCCTCCTACCCTTGCGTATCCCTTCCACAGCCCTGAACCCAGAATAGTATTCACCGAGGATGCAGAGGAGTTGGGATTTCAATGGGTGGGGTGTTGTGTTCGTCACACAAGTGATCAAAAGCAGTGTAGAGGCATTAAGGTACATAGGCTGGTAAGTTACTCGTTAGGCAAGGCCTGAGGTCAAGGACGATGATAAGAGTCTAGGCAGGACTTCTGCTTTTACAGGGCAGCACCCTCAGGTTCAACTAGCTTCATTTGCTACGTCTCTGACAATTAGGTGGAGGGTTAATCGAAACAGAGAGCAACCCACATTGACATATGCCTGCCCTATCTTCTAGGAGCTGAGGCTGTCCCAGATCATAGTCAAGTAGGCATCAAGAGCCCTGCAGACCAGTCGAGAGGACCCTCAACATGAAGGAGAGAGGAGACTGACAGATTAGAGCAAGGGGCTTATAGCCAGAAGTTAGAGCCAGTCTGCTCCCCGCTAGAATGGCAGATGCTGATTTGGATGGGGACAGTGAGGGCTGCTCCTGGCTCCACGGGGTGGCTGGTGATACTCTGTGCTCAGGGCGTGTGGACCACCCCCACTCGTCCGATTGGGGCCAAGGATGGGAGTCTTCCAGTCTCACCTGGGGGCCTGGGCGTCCTGCCTGCCCATGGTCTTACTCACATCAGCTCCCTGTGTGTCTCCTGGGCACCCCTTGGTACTGTGGCAGTTAGGTTTCTGAGTTTAAGCCACTCTAGTCCTGATGCCAATGTCTGTATTAATTTCCTAGGTTTGCTGTAACCAAGTACCACAAGCTGGGAGGCTTAAACAGTAGAAATGTATTTTCTCCTACTTTTGGAGGCTGGAAGTTCAAGATCAAGGTGTTAGTAGGGTTGGTTCCTTCTTAGGATTGTGAGGAAATCTTCCATACACAGCTCTCCCCTTGGCTTGAAGCTGACCATCTTCTCTTTGCTTCTCTTCACATCATCTTCTCTCCGAGTCTGCCTGTTTCTGAGTCCAAATCTCCCCTTCTTCTAAGGATGTAGTTTTACCACACTGAAAAGTGAAAGTGTTGGTTGCTCAGTTGTGTCCAACTCTTTGTGACCCCATGGACTTCAGCCTGCCAGGCTCCTCTGTTCATGGGATTCTCCAGGCAAGAATACTGGAGCAGGTGGACATTCCCTCCTCCAGGGGATCTTCCTGTACTGCTCTGGGGCCCACTCTAATGATCTCATTGTAACTGCATGGCCTCTGTAAAGACCTTGTCTTCAAATAAAGTCACAGTTTGAGATACTCAGGGTTAAGACTCCAGCATATCTTTTTGGGGAGCACAGTTCAGCCATCATAGGTCCTGTCCCTCACCTACTGGTGAATTCAGAAGGTCCTGCTAGCTCTCAGTAAATTCTGACTTTTGACTGAATGTATATCTGATCGGAAGTTTTAAGTTCTGTGTCTTCTAAAAAAAATGAGAGCAGCAAGACCCTTCAGAACACTTCGTTTTGAAGGAATAATTTGGCATTTGTTCTTTACCTGAGGAGGCTGTGCTGTTGGAGGTTGATTCCTTATTTATTCAGATCACTACAAGGAGGAAATAGAAGTCTTAAAAAAAAATGTAATAGAAGTTGATGCAGGATGCAGGTGGATTTGAGCTAGAATGATCCAGCTACTGATTATTTATGTGGGTCACCGTCCTGGTGTGTCATGGTGACAATAGCCATCCTTGTGTCTAAGCCTCTTTACCAGAAGCTACTGTGGAGCTTGTATCTCAGCTCCGCTAAGCGACCAGCCTCAGCAAGTCCTAACGATTCCCTCTGTGGTCTCAACCCATATGGAAAACTGGAAGAGCCTGGCACACTAGAGAAGCACACAGCATCTGGAGCCAGACAGACGGGATGGTAACCAAGTGTGGCATCCCGGGCAGAGGATCTAAATTCTCTCCGTCTCAGTTTTCATCTGTTAAATGAAGATAGAATTAATATTTACCATATATATCATGGGGCTGTTATGAGAATTAAATGAATTATATTTGTAAAGTGCTCAGAAATGGGTGTGACATTTAATAAACATAATATGCATTTGATAAATAAAAATAACAATTGAAATCTTACTAGATGCCAGGCACTGTATCAAACACTTTAAGCACAGTATTTTTTTAAATGAAAAAAATTAATGTGATTTTTAAAGGCTATACTCCACTTGTAGTTGTTACAAAAATTGGCCATATTCTCTGTGTTGTACACTACATTCTTCAGCCTATTATGTAGCCAATAGTCTGTGCCTCTCACTCCCCAACCTTATATTGTCCCCTACCCCCTCCTTCTCCCCTCTGATAATCCCTAGTTTGTTCTCTGTATCTGTGAGTCTGCCTTTTTCTTTCCCTGTTATATTCCCTAGTTTGTTACATTTCTTTGACTCCACATATAAATGCTGCTGCTGTTGTTGTTTGGGGCTTCCCAGGTGGTGCTAGCGGTAAGGAACCTGCTTGCCAATGCAGGAGACGTAAGAGACGCAGGTTAGATCCCTAGGTCAGGAAGATTCCCTAGAGAAAGGTGTGGCAGTTCAATCCAGTATCCTTGCTTGGAGAATCCCATGGATAGACGAGCCTGGTGGGCTACCATCCATGGGGCTGCAAAGAGGCCAACATGACTGAAGGAACTTAGCAGGCATGCATACATGTTGTTGTTCAGTTGCGGAGTCCTGTCTGATTCTTTTGGGATTCTGTGGATTGTAGCCCACCAGGCTCCTCTGCCCATGGGATTTCCCAGGCAAGAATATTGGAGTGAGTTGCCATTTCCTTCTGCAAGGCATCTTCCTGACCCAGGGATCGAACCCATGTCTCCTGCACTGGCAGGTAGAGTCTTTCCTGCTGAGCCACCTAGGAAGCCCGCAGTATTTGTCTTCCCCTGTATCACTTATTTTACTTTGCATGATGCCCTCCAAGTTTATCCATGTTGCTGCAGATGGAAAAATGTCATTTTTTAAATAGCTGAGTTATATATATATACACACACACACCATGGCAACCCACTCCAATGTTCTTGCCTGGAGAATCCCAGGGACGGAGGAGCCTGATAGGCTGCCGTCTACGGGGTTGCACAGAGTCGGACACGACTGAAGCGACTTAGCAGCAGCAGCAGCAGCAGCAGCAGCAGCAGCACGTTGTCTTTATCCATTCATCTGTTGTTAAGTGCAGTGTTGTGACGATTCTAAGTGGTTGGTGACGTCTATCCCTACTTCACAGTGGTGGAAGCAATCTCAGAGAGGGGAGATTATTTCAAGTCAAAGAGGTTGAAAAGGGTAGAGCTGGGCTGCAGAGGGAGGCGTGCCTGACTGTCTTCACCTTGGCCATGCTGCCTGCATATGTGGTCTTTGAAGTGGTTCCCCTTCTGTTAACAAATGAATCAACAAATTCTCGTCAAGTGTAGTTGTGGTAGGTATGTGTTCACAGTTGGACAGAATAATGATGACATTTATAAACTAAAGACACTTGCATGTCAGTTCTAATAATTCTTTTGAACTATGCTCTGTGACCTTTGGAGTCACCAACGATTATGAACAAATCGTGATGTTTGTTAGTTTCATCCTACTTAAATTTTGAATGAGCCTCTCTAAACGGTTTCACAAATGATTACTTACAACTGAGTATTTTCCCTAACTTACATTATCTTATTTTTTATACATATCAGTTGATAGGACTACATATGTTAGAGTTTGTCTGTTATAAATACTCATGCATAAGTGTATCTGATGCGACTGAACCTGTAGGGAAGGAAGGTAGGAGCAGAAACCATGTGTGACCCCTCTACCTTGGACCAATAGATGGTGCACAAGCGGGCCACAATGGCCTCGGGGAACCATGGGTGAACCCAGGGCATGATCATGGGACTACACAAGTGCAAGTGTACCATTTTTCAGCCGACTCTGTAGCTGAGCAGACCGGAAAGGTGTGTTGGTGGGGAGAATGTTCCCCAAAGGTGAGTTACCGTGTAATTTGTTATCTAAACCAGGACTCCTTGCAGAATAAAAGAGGCTGCTAATAATAATTATGAAAGGTTAATTATTATCAGATGGGTTAGTGGTAAAGAAACCGCCTGCCAATGCAGGAGACCCAGGAGATGCAGGTTCAGTCCTCAGGATGGAAAGATTCCCTCAAGGAGGAAATGGCAACCTAGTCCAGTATTCTTGCTGAGCAAATCCCACGGCCGGGAGGTCCTGGCTGGCTACAGTCCACTGGGTCGCAGAAGAACCCGACACAACTGGGCACGCATGCCCAACAGCCAGTGACACTGGGACCTTCCTGGGCTAACGGGGTGACAGCTACCCTGCAACAGGCTGCAGGGCTGAGAGGCCCCTGGGTGCAGACCTGGGGGGAGGGGAGGCACGGCGGGCCCCACGAGAGCCCAAGCTGTGAGCGCCTGAACGCAGGTGTCGCTGGGCTGCTGGGCTCTCCCAGGACGCACCTGCAAGTGCTGCTGTGAATGGAGAGAAAGCCTGTGTGAAAGTAAATTCTAAATCTGCCAATTTGATTGATCACTGTAACTCTCTCAGTAATTTCTCTGGGTATTTTTCATTCGGAAGCATGAGGCCCTTTCTTCTGACGTAGCAGTGTTGGCCAGTTATTCATTTATCCCATAAAATTATCCTGACTAAAGACCAGTGTGTGTGTGTGTGAGAATGTGTGTGTGCACTAAGTCTATGCAACACTCATGGGGTCAGATGCTTCTGAATCAAGCCTCATCGCAGCACTTCCTTGGCAGGCTCAGCCTAACATGATGCTGGGATTCAAAGCTAGGTGGAAGATGCCTGCTGAGAAGGAGACTGTGGCAGGTGAGCTGTTCCAGAAGCCTGACTGTACAAACGACTGAGGAAAAAGGGTTTCACCTGTGACAGGCAGGAAATGCAGTGTTCTCCCTACCCTGATTTTTCTACAGGCAGGTACCATGCAAAGCTGGATGAATGACAAGCTGGAATTAAGACTGCCAGGAGGACTATCAACAGCCTCAGGTGTGCAGACGATACCACTCTAATGGCAGAGAGCAAGGAGGAACTACAGAACCTCTTGATGAGGGTGAAAGAGGAAAGTGAAAATGCTGGCTTAAAACTCAACATTCAGAAAACTAAGATCATGGATCATCTGGTCACATCACTTCATGGCAAATAGATGGGAAAAAAAAAAATGGAAACAGCGTCAGATTTTATCTTCTTGGACTCCAAAATCACTGTGGATGGTGACTGAAGCCATGAAATTAAAAAAACATTTGCCCCTTGGAAGGAAAGCTATGACAAACCTAGAGAGCATATGAAAAAGCAGAGACATTACTTTGCTGACAAAGATCCACACAGTCAAACTATGATTTTTCCAGTAGTCATGTGCAGATGTGACCATAAAGAAGGGCGACTGCCAAAGAATTGAAGCTTTTAAACTGTGGTGCTGGAGGAAACTTTTGAGAGTCACTTGGACAACAAGGAGATCAAACCAATCATTCCTAAAGGAAATCAACCCTGGATATTCATTGGAAGAACTGATACTGAAGCTGAAGCTCCAATACTTCGGCCACCTGATGAGAAGAGTCGACTACTTGGACAGAACTCTGATGATGGGCAAGATCGAAAGGAGAGGAGGGTGACAGAGGATGAGATGGTTGGATGGCATCACCAGCTCAATGGACACGAGTCTGAGCAAACTCTGGGAGATAGTGAAGGACAGGGAAGCCTGCCGTGCTGCAGTCCATGGGGATGCAAAGAGTCAGATGTGACTTAACCACTGAACCATGACAACCGTGCAAGGGATTTGCAGGTCTGTAAAGAAAAGTCACAGTCTGTTGGGACAGAGAAGCAAGGCTGTGAAACAGGTCACAGAGGCTCAGCCAGCTCCAAGGATGCCCTGCTGTGGGCTGGAGGGGTTTGGGAGGGCTGTATGAAGTGGCACTCTGGTGATCTGGGGAGGAAATGAGGAAGGACAAAAAGATATCAAGCGGCAATGGTTAAAAAATATTTTAAATTAAAAAATTTTGGCAGGATTTACTCATCTTTTGAGCCTAAAATGTTGAGATTTTCTTCCCAAAGAAAGCCGTTCTGCCTTCATGGCAAGTGGCAAATGATAAGACCCAGGTTGGTCTCATAATCTGTCTTTTTTGCCAGACTTCCTCCCCATCACATCACTAAGTATTTTCCTGAAATGTACATACTGTAGAACGGAAGCTTATTTTCTCTTACTGCATTTATAGAATAATTCAATGTTTCTTAGTCTTTGCTTTTGAAATAAATGGCATATCCTGTGTTTCTTATTCAAAAAACCCCTAAATAGGTTAATCTCTAAGTTGAGTTGCTTTTACTTAGATGGGTCTTACGAGATCGGGTAATTGGACTGCCGCTGGCTCACCCTGGAAGAAACCTACCAACCTTTCTTAAGATAGCTCACAAACCTCTCTAGAGCTCCAAGGACAGAGTACTGAACTATTTTCCTTTTCTTGTAAGAAAAGAAATGTATAATAGAGTGAGTTGTAATGTGCCATTTTATATTTGCAATAGTTATAGTTCAGTCGCTCAGTCGTGTCCGACTGTTTGCGACCCCATGAATCGCAGCACGCCAGGCCTCCCTGTCCATCACCAACTCCCGGAGTTCACTCAGACTCACGCCCATCGAGTCAGTGATGCCATCCAGCCATCTCATCCTCTGTCGTCCCCTTCTCCTCCTGCCCCCAATCCCTCCCAGCATCAGAGTCTTTTCCAATGACTCAACTCTTTGATATAATTAAAGATGACAAAGAACTTAGAATTTCCACATATAGACATTTCTTAGTGATGGGAGGTATTCAAAGATTAAACACATACATGGACACACACACCTTTGCATTCTTAGCATGGAAAAGTTTCTGTATACAAATCATTGATAGTATTATAGAGACCTGAATTCAGAATGTTAGTCTTATATTTTCTTTTGGTTAGTTTGTGAGCCTAATGCTTGAGCCAATTAACATAAAGCATGCGATGAAATTAATTTCTAAGCTTATCAGAACAAAATTTAAATAAACTCACTCTTAAAGCACTGTTTCTATACTGTTCAGTCCTCTGGGTTGGGAGAAGGAATATGGGGAAATTGTTTAGAAAAATCAAAGAAAGAAACCAGCTTGTTTGCAAGGATTGCTTATTTGGAATTGCTAACAGAACAATCTTTTATTCCTAGAGCTTTTTGAAAATCAGGAGAAAGCAAATAATTTGGCTCTCCTTTGATAGGCATATTGTGTTGAATCTGGGACATTGTTTTGTCTGTCATAAACAGAAAACAGAAGAAGGAAGACATTTTCCGATGAGACACATTTACACATTATGGAAAATCCTGATGCAAATATGATACCAATAATGGAAAATTCTTCTTTTGTTTGTCTTGTTCCTTGTATTCCCCGAAATATAGCTTGGTGTGCATTAGATGTTTAATTCTAATTTATTGCATAAAGTACAGCTGTAGGTGGATGACACGCTGCTTCGTCTCTGTGATCTGTATGTTGCCCAGTTTTTCACCCAGCTGAACACTAGATGTCTCTCGATGTCCGTGTTAGACCTGCGGTAACAGGCAAGCCTCATTAATGCTTGCAGATAATGCCTGCAGCCTTGGCTAGGAAATCTTGTTGAAAGAAGGGCTCAGTTCTCCCTTTGCACTGGGCACCGGTTTCAAGTGCTCTAGACACTGTGTACACAGACAAAGCCGGTGGTGTTCGTAGTAAGCTGTTGGAAGAAGGAATAGAAGGCGCTCTTCTCCTTTAGTTGGAATTAGAGATCTGTTCTTCCCTCTCCTGGAAATACGAGGAAGATTTTAGAGTCAGCGAATTTTGAAATTAGCCAGGCACAGACTTGAGTCATGGTGTGAACACTCCCTCGCTTTGACCCCTTCCCTCCTTCTCTCCCTAGCCTTCTCTCTTGCCCACAGGCGAGTGCGCGCATAAACACACTCACACACACACACACACAGACACACACACACACACACACGGATAGCACTTTCGGTGTCAACACACTTTTTTTGTGTCAACCTGTTGTTTCCGAGGACAGTGCGTCTGTTGAACTGCTTTTCTGTGATTACAGGGGGGTCAGATCATCTGTTGTTGAATAGAGAGGACTCACTCCAATGCTGCCTTGGGGTCAAGCTTCAAATCATCGAAGTGACAGAAAAGTTCTCCTTGGGCCTGTTCCCTGGTCTGTCTGTAATGTTTTCCCCAGGGGGTGCAGACACAATATTGAACTGAGACGCTTTGCTGGGGCCTGGGAAGAAACTGCCCACAGGGTGTGGTCATTGCAGGCTCACTGCAGCCGCTTTTCCCATCCGCGTGCTGGGCTGTTGTAAAGACAGAAGAACTGAAAGCAGGAGAGTTTTGGATAAATCCATCTCTTTGAATAATATGTATTCCCCACACCCTCCATTATGGAAGTGATAACATTTCCATTGTAGAAAGTTTGGAAAAAACAGGAACGTAAGGAAAAAAGAATCCTTTCTATTTTAGAGACAAAACTGAAATCAGATTGTGTTCATAATTTTATATCCTCCTTTTCCTATTACATTGTCATGAATATATCCCCGTATTATTACTCTTCAGAAACCCAATTTTTAGTGGCAATGTATTATTTCCCCTTTCATCTGTGCTTCACCATGTCTAGCCATTTTCCTGTTGGTGGACACTTAGGTTGTTCCAAATTTACTTCAGAAATGATGCTGAAATAAATATTGTTATATGCTCATTTTCCATATCTCTGATTAATTCCTTAGTATAAATATCTGTAATTGGAATTTAAATGGAAAACATAAGTATTGTTTGGTTTGTTTTTGTTTGGCATTTAAAAAAATTAATGTAATTCTTATTTTATATTGAAATGTAGTTGACTAACAATGTTGGGTTAGTTACAGGTGTACAGCAAAGTGATTCATTTATACTCATACCAGTATCCATTCTTTTTCAAATTCTTTTCCCACTTATATTATTACGGAATGTTGAGCCAAGTTCCTTGGGCTATACAGAAGGCCCTTGTTGCTTATCTATTAAACAAAACAGTGAGTACATGTCAATACCAAACTCCCAGTCTACCCCTCCCCCATCCACCCTAGTAACCATAAATTCATTCCCTGAGTCTGTGTTTATGTTATGTAAATAAGCTCATTTGTAAAATTTTTTTAGATTCTGCATATAAGTGAAATCATATGATATTTGTCTGTCTCTGTCACGCAGTGTGATAATCTCCAGATCCATCCATGTTGTGCAAATGACATTATTTCATTCTTTTCAATGGCTGAGTAATATTCCATTGTACATATGTACCACGTCCTCTTTATCCATTTATCTGTTCATGGACTTTTAGGTTGCTTCCCAAGTCTTGACTATTGTAGGCAACCTGCGATGAACATTGGGGTGCATGTATCCTGTTGAACCAAGATTTTCTCTGGACCTGTACCCAGGAGTGAGATTGCTGGATCATATGGTAGCTCTTGTGTGTGTGCGCTCCGTCACTTCCGTTGTGTTGGACTCTGCTACCCCATGGACTCTAGCCCACCAGGCTCCTCTGTCCCTGGGATTCTCCAGGCAAGAACATTGGAATGAGTTACCATGCCCTCCTCCAGGGAATCTTCCCCATCCAGGGAGCAAATCTGAGTCTTCTGCATTGCACTTGGATTCTTTACCCCTGAGCCACCAGAGAAGCCCATGGTAGCTGTATTCTTGTTTTTTTTTTTTTTTTAAAGGAAACTCCATACTATTCTCCCTAGTAGTTGTATCAATTTACATTCCCACCACACCACAGTGTAGGAGGGTTCCCTTTTCTTAATACCTCTAGCATTTATTGCTTGTCAACATTTTGGTGGTGGCCATTCTGATTGACGTGAGGTAATATCTCACTGTGGCTTTGATTTGCACTTCTCTAATTCTTAGCAACATTGAACATCTTGTCATGTGCCTCCTGGCCATCTGTAAGGGCACGTGTATTCTTGACGGTGAGTAGTTGCTCTGACATGCCTGACTCTTTGAGGCGTCATGGACTGTAGCCCGCCAGCCTCCTCTGTCCGGGGGGTTTCTCCAGGCACGAATACTGGAGTGGGTTGCCATGCCCTCCTCCAGGGGGTTTACCCAACTTAGGGATTGAACTCAGGTCTCCCACACTGCAGGTAGATTCTTTACCATCTCAGTCAATAGGGAAGCAAAATGCAAACTTTTTCAAGAAGAATTCTTCATCCTTTTAGTTATCTGTTTTGTTTTATGCTTTGAGGATGGTATTCCTTTTTGTTATAAACCCAGGGCTGAATCAGAGGATTGTGAAACTAGGATTGTATCTGAGGTCTGGAAAGTGTTTCTCATGTGGCATCTCTTCATATAAGACAACACTGGGGGTAGGAAAGCAGATTGTTCTGTTTAGCAAATAAGCCATTGTTCTCCTTGCCTTACACCAGTAGCATGTATTTCCTGCCAACTTAACTCTGAAGACTTCAAGCAGGAAAGACTGCTTTTGTAACTCTGCTGTTTGGGCTCAGTTACCCAGCTTCATAGATTTCAGAGGGTCTTCTGTCACTTGGAGGGACTGTGAGTGGTCACATGTGAATTATTAAGGATGGCCATCACTCAAAGAAACACTTTATTCCAATCACTGTGGTGGACTTAATGTAGATGACACACACAAAGCTCATTCTGATGCAGGATTTGGAATCTAAAGGGCAGAGTTTGGGGCATGTAACACTCTGCGTTCTTTTACTAGAGAGGACACAATTTACTTCTATTTTCCAAAAAGATCCAAAAGGTAGGGGTGTGAAATTACCAATGAAAAAAACTCTTTTTAATTTTTAAAAGATTGACATTGACTTAAAAAGGATGTTTACTTTTTATAGCCTTTCTGAAGTAAAAATACATTGATTTCTAGAAGTCAGATTTTGGTATCAGGAGCACCTTTCAGTGTTTTTCAAATGGCTTTCCTTTAAAAAAAGTTAAATTAAATATGTATGTCCTTCCTGAAATCTGGAATGCTTCTGATTTTGGTATTTTGGGAAAAGGACAGAAAGTGTTTTATTTATTTATTTTAATTGGCGGTTAATTACTTTACAATATTTTATTGGTTTTGCCATATATCAACATGTATCCGCCACAGGTATACACGTGTTTCCCCTTCCTGAACCCCCCTCCCTCCTCCCTCCCCGTACCACCCCTCGGGGTCATCCCAGTGCACCAGCCCCAAGCATCCAGTATCTTGCATCGAACCTGGACTGGCGATTCGTTTCATATATGATATCATACATGTTTCAATGCCATTCTCCCAAAACCTATTTGTAGGGACAGATCTTTTAACATTTTTTTCCTGCTTTGGATTTCACAGATTATGGAAGTCATGGCTCAGAAACAGCGCAAAAGAGGAAACTGGAGTTTTGTTCGCTGCCCCTTTCCCAGCTCTCCTGTTGGTGTGCTGTCAGATTTCCCACACTATTCCACAATCATTGGTGTGTCTGCTGCCGCAAAGCAAGTTGCCACAGTGCCCTGGAAGCTGGCCTGGCATGAGCTTCAGGCACTATCAGGCAGGACTGGTTCTGTGCAGCCTGCCAGGGGAAGTTGGCTGGCAGGGTCCTCCTCCTCCATGGTGGATGTTCACTCACTTCCAGTCTTCTCGTGCTGAGGCCTTCATGGGATCCTGGGCTGCTCATTGCTGGGTTCCTCCTAACTCCACCGTCTCTGAGCCCAAGGCCCCTATACACTCGTCCATCAAATTTCACCGTGCTCTGTTGGGTCAACAATCTTCTTCTGTATGAAAGCTGATGGCGTGTGGGCAGTGACTTGATGCAGTTACAGCCTCTAACACCCCTCACCAGGCAGACTATCCCAGCTGCCATGGAATAGAAAGCCTCGCAGACCAGATAATATGCTCAATTTACATGGCTTATTCAACCAATTCAAAACACACTGGTTTGAGAAATCGATGTGATGAATCAATTAGGATCCAGTGCCTGCAGGGTGGAAAGACCATACTTCCAGGATTCTAGAACCCTGGGGAACGTTCTGCCTCTCTATCTTCTGCATCACTCTTGCTCTCCATTAGGTTACAAGGACTAGAGTTGAGGTTAAGCAAAGGATTCAGTAGATGGAAGGTGCCTGTAGCCAGCACACTCTTGCTCTATCGGAAAGATGTCCAGATGTAGCCATAGGTCCCGAACCAACCTGCTGACCGGTTGCGTTAGGCAGAAAAATGGCCCCCAAAGTGGCCCAAGTCTTAGTCCCTAGAACTGTGAATGTGAGCCTTATATGGCCAAAGGCACTTTGCAGACATGATAAAGGAGCTTGAAATGGGGGAACTTATCTGGTGGGTTCAATGTAATCACAAAGGTCCTTTCAGGAAAGTGGGAGGCTGGGGAGTCAGTGAGAGAAGAGAGATGATGATGGAAGCAGAGGTCAGAGAGCTTAGATGTCTACTTGCAGGTGCTGTACTGCTGGCTTTGAAGGTGAAGGAAGGCGCCATGAGTCAAGGAATGCAGGTGGCCTCTGGAAGCTGGAGAAGCCAAGTGTTATGTGCTGAACTGTGCCCCCCAACCCAGTTGAACTCATAGCCACCAGTGCCTGATAGTGTGACCATGTTTGAAGATTTGGTCTTTGCAGTGGTAGTTTAATTAAAATGAGGTCAGGACTTTCCTGGCAGTTCAGTGATTAAGACTCTGGCCTTCCATTGTAGGGGGCACAGGTTTGATCCCTGGTTGGGCAACTAAGATCCTGCATACTGTGTGGGGTGGTCAAAAAAAAGGGACCACTAGGGTGGGCCCCAATCCAGTATGACTGATTGCTTACAAGAAGAAGATTAGGGTACATCCTACATGGCTATACTATTTCAAGATATACGTGTCTTCTGGGTTATGCTATATGTGTACTCACTATCTATGGGTACCACATCATTGACTTAACACATCAACGAATTTCGCCTGCCTTGAACAAGCCACTAGTTTACTTACTATCTAAGTAACAGAGCCATTTTTGAGAGTCCCTTGGACTGCAAGGAGATCCAACCAGTCCATCCTAAAGAAGATCAGTCCTGAGTGTTCATTGGAAGGACTGATGCTGAAGCTGAAACTCCAGTACTTTGACCACCCGATGTGAAGAACTGACTCATTGGAAAAGACCCTGATGCTGGGAAAGATTGAAGGCGGGAGGACAGAGGATGAGATGGCTGGATGGCATCACCGACTCAATGGACATGAGTTTGAGTGAACTCTGGGAATTAGTGATGGACAGGGAGGCCTGACGTGCTGCAGTCCATGGGGTCACAAAGAGTGGGACACGACTGACTGACCTGAATGTATCCTTTGAGTTGCAGCCACCTCACTTATTTTTCTTGTCGTCTATAATCATACTGAATATTTAAAGGTAACACAGCAAACATATGTTATAGTTGCTGTATTCCCAAGGTGCTAACACATGAACAGCATTTACATTTGGGAATGGAGGGCTCTGCAGACAGGACTTCTTTGCCAATATTCTGGCAGTGAAATGGGGGCTTCAGGGGCATATGAAAGTTGCAGTCTCTTCTCCCCTTCCTTCCGACCTCCTCCTCCCCCTTCCCCTTCTCCTTTCTCTTCCCCAGCTAATCTCTTCTTTGAGACTCTGACCACACTTTTATGTGTTCTCTATGGCTACTTTCAAAGTACATTGGCAGAGTTTAATAGCCGTGACTCAGACCGTCTGATCCACAAAACCTCTTTCTTATCTTAGGAAGAAAGTTTCGTGGTTCCTATTCTGCTGCTGCTGCTGAGTCGCTTCAGTCGTGTCTGACTCTGTGCGACCCCATAGACAGCAGCCCACCAGGCTCCTCCGTCCCTGTGATTCTCCAGGAGGGAATTCTGGAGTGGGTTGCCATTTCCTTCTCCAATGCATGCATGCATGCTGAGTCGCTTCAGTCATGTATGACTCTGTGTGACCCCATGGACAGCAGCTCACCAGGCTCTTCTGTCCACGGGATTCTCTAGGCAAGAATACTGGAGTGGGTTGCCATTTCCTTCTCTAGATTCCTATTCTAGAGCTCCATAAAAGAAACATTACCATTTCTGATTTAAAATTTGAAAAAAGCCAAGATTCTGGAAGATTATTTACTTTCCCGAGGTCCCCAATCAACTGGAGATGAGCTGAAGTCGAGCTGTGGCCAACACATCTTGGTGCTTTAGGGGATCTTGTCTTTAGTTTGTTTGGTGGTGTAGTTGTTTAGTTGCTAAGTTGTGTCCGACTCTTGCGGCCCCATGGACTGTAGCCTGCCAGACTCCATTGTCTGTGGAACTCTCCAGGCCAGAATACTGGAGTGGTTTGCCGTTTCCTTCTCCAGGGAATCTTCCCAACCCAGGAATTGAACCTGGGTCTCCTGCATTGCAGGCAGGTTCTTTAC
>SJYA01008638.1:0-16235 GCA_006410615.1 Neotragus moschatus
TTGACTTCACATTCCTGGATGTCTGGCTCTAGGTGAGTGATCACACCATTGTGATTATCTGGGTCATGATGATCTTTTTTTGCCATTAGAGTGGTATCATCCGAATATCTGAGGTTGTTGATATTTATCCTGGCAATCTTGATTCCAACTTGTAACTCATTCAGCCCAGTATTTCACATGATGTGCTCTGCATATAAGTTAAATAAACAGGGTGACAATCAACAGCCCTGTCATACTCCTTTCTCAATTGTGAACCAGTCACTTGTTCCATACAGGATTTTAACTGTTCTTTCTTGACCCGTTTCTCAGGAGACAGGTTTGTTATGATCCACATAGTCAAAGCCTTTAGTGTAGTCCCACCTTTCTCTGCCTTGGCAAGCATAAGTTCTGTTTTTCGATACCAGTCAGGGTAAAATAATAGAAAGAATTTGTGCTTTGGTATCAAATAGACCAGGACTAAAATCCTGGCTTCCATATAGCCTGTAATATGCTGATAACTGAATTTGGTTTTCTCATCTGCAGAATGAGGATAATACTTTCCTTGTGTAGTTATTATGGATATTAAATTTTCAGAAAATTGAATTTACACAAGAGAAAGAAAAATAGCTTTACAGAACAGCTTTATGTACTCTTTTACTGAACTGTAGTTGATTTACAATGTTCTATGTTGTTTCTGCTGTACAGCAGAGTAACTCAGTTATACACATACATACATTCTTCTTTTTTATATATTCTTTTTCATTATGGTTTATCTCAGGAGATTGCATATAGTTCTCTGTGTTATACAGCAGGACCTTATTGTTTATATATTCTAAACATAATAGTTTGCATCTATTAATACTAATCCCAAACTCCTCAGTTCATTCCTCTCTCACCCCTTCTCCCCCTTGGCAACCGTAAGTCTGTTCTGTATGTCTGTGAGTCTGTTTCACAGATATGTTCATTTGTGCTATATTTTAGATTCCACATGTAAGTGATATCATATGATATTTGTCTTTCTCTTTCTGACTTACTTCACCCAGTATAATAATCTCTACTTGTATCCATATTGCTGCAAATGGCATTATTTCATTCGTTTTTGTGGCTGAGCAGTATTCTATAGTATATACGTACCATATCTTCTTTATCTGTTCATCTGTCTGTGGATAGTAAGGTTATTGCCATGTCTTGGCTATTGTGAATAGTGCTGCTATGAACATAGGGTGTAAGTATCTTTTTGAATTATAGTTTGTCACAATATATGCCCAGGAATGGAATTGCTGAATTATATGATAACTCTATTTTTAGTTTTCTGAAGAAACTCTGTACTGTTTTGCATAGTGGAAAGCACCTGACCTTTTTAAAAATTTTATTTATTTTAATTGGAGGCTCATTACTTTATAATATTATAGTGGTTTTTGCCATACATTGACATGAATCAGCCATGGGTGTACATGGGTCCCCCATCCCAAAACCCCTTCCCTCTTCCCTCCCCATCCTTCAGGGTTGTCCCAGTGCACTGGCTTTGAGTGCCCCGTTTCATGCATCAAACTTGGATTGGTGATCTATTTCACATATGGTAACATACATGTTTCAATGCTATTCTCTCAAATCATCCCACCCTCGCCTTCTCCCACAGAGTCCAAAAGTCTGTTCTTTATATCTGTGTCTCTTTTTCTGTCTCACATATAGGGTCCATCATTACCATCTTTCTAAATTCCATATATGTGCGTTAATTTACTGTATTGGTGTTTTTCTTTCTGACTTACTTTACTCTGTATAATAGGCTCCAGTTTCATCCAACCTCGTTAGAACTGATTCAGATGTGTTCGTTTTAATAGCTGAGTAATACTCCACTGTGTTTATGTACCACAGCTTTCTTATCCATTCATCTGCCGATGGACATCTAGGTTGCTTCCATGTCCTAGCTATTGTAAACAGTGCAAGCTGCTGAACTTTTAATACTCTAAAATTGGAAAAAAAAACCCACATGTCTATCAACATTTGAATGGATGAACAAATTGTAGTATATCCATACAGTGGAATACTACTCATCAATAAAAAGCAACAAACTCCTGGTAACCGTAGTAACATGGATGATACTCAAGAACACTAGTCAGTCCTAATCTGTACTGACAGCAGATGACTGGACAGATTGGAGCAGGACAGTGTATGTGTGATGGGGAGAAAGTTGACTGCAAAAGGGCACAGCTTGAAAGAACTTTTTTTTTAGGTTTATTGAGATCTACTTTATGTAAAGTAAAAGTCACCACTTTTTGGTTTATAGGTGTATAGGTAGTGGTGGTGTTCAGTCGCTCAGTGTCTGACTCATTGTGATCTGGTGGACTGCAGCATGCCAGGCTTCCCTGTCCTTCACCATCTCCTGGAGTTTGCTCAAACTCATGTCCATTCAGTCAGTGATGCTGTGCAACCGTCTCATCCTCTGTCATCCCCTTCTCCTTCCCTCAGTCTTCCCCAGCATCAGGGTCTTTTCCAATGAGTCAGCTCTTCGTATCAAGTGGCCAAAGTATTGGAGTTTCAGCTTCAACATCAGTCCTGCCAATGAATATTCATGGTTGATTTCCTTTAGGATTGACTGGTTTGATCTCCTTGTAGTCCAAGGGACTCTCAAGAGTCTTCTCCAACACCACAGTTTGAAAGCATCATTTCTTCGGTGCTCAGCCTTCTTTATGATCCAACTCTCACATCCATACATGACTACTGGAAAAACCATAGCTTTGACTAGACGGACCTTTGTTGGCAAAGTAATGTCTCTGCTTTTTAATATGCTGACTCAGTTTGTCATAGCTTTTTTTACAAGGAACAAGTGTCTTTTCATTTCATGGCTGCAGTCACCATCTACAGTGATGTTGGAGCCCAAGAAAATAAAGACTGTCGCTGTTCCCCCATCTATATGCCATGAAATGATGGGACCAGATGCCATGATCTTAGTTTTTTGAATGTTGAGTTTCAAGCCAGCTTTTTCACTCTCCTCTTTCACTTTCATCAAGAGGCTCTTTAGTTCTTTGCTTTCTGCCATAAGAGTGGTGTCATCTGGGTATCTGAGGTCACTGATATTTTTCCCGGAAGTCTTGATTCCAGCTTGTAAATCATCCAGCCTGGCATTTTGAATGATGGTACCCTGCATTAAAGTTAAGTAAGCAGGGTGACAGTATACAGCCTTGACATACTCCTTTCCCAATTTGGAACCAGTCCATTTTTCCATGTCTGGTTCTAACTGTTGCTTATTGACCTAGATTCAGGTTTCTTGGGAGGCAGATAGGGNGGTATCTGAGGTCACTGATATTTTTCCCGGAAGTCTTGATTCCAGCTTGTAAATCATCCAGCCTGGCATTTTGAATGATGGTACCCTGCATTAAAGTTAAGTAAGCAGGGTGACAGTATACAGCCTTGACATACTCCTTTCCCAATTTGGAACCAGTCCATTTTTCCATGTCTGGTTCTAACTGTTGCTTATTGACCTAGATTCAGGTTTCTTGGGAGGCAGATAGGGTGGTGGTGGTCTGGTAGTCCCATTTCTTTAAGAGTTTTCCACATTTTGTTGTGATTCACACAAAGGCTTTAGTGTAGTCAGTGAAGCAGAAGTAGATGTTTTCCTGGAATTCTCTTGCTTTTTCTATGATCCAATGGATGGATGTTGGCAATTTGATCTCTTATTCCACTGCTTTTTCTAAATCCAGCTTGTACATCTGGAAGTTCTTGGTTCTCATATTGTTGAAGCCTAGCTTGAAGGATTTTGAGCATTATCTTGGTATAACTATTACCACAGTCAAGATGTAGAATATCTCCATCATCCTCAAAATTGCCTTGTGCCCTAGCAACCCCAAGTCCTTGGCAACCATTGATTAAATTTTTCTGTGCCTGTGATTGTGCCTTTCCAAAATGTTAACATTGATAGAATGATACGATGTATAGCCTTTTTATCTGGATTTTTTCACTTAGCATGCTGTGAGAGACATTTGTATGGTTTTATGTATCAACAGGCCTCTCTTTATTGTTGAGTATTATTCCGTTGTCTCGATGTATATTTACTTATCTCTTCACCTGTTGATAGACAATTAGATTGTTTAAAGTTTGGGATAATTATGACTAATGCTACTATGACATTGAAGTACAGGTTTTGACCTAAGAGTGGGTTTGCTTGACTAGATGATAATTGTATGCTTTACTTCATAAGAAATTGCCAAACTATTTTTTAAAGTACTGTTTTGCATGCCCACCCCCCAGAAATGTATGAGATGGCTCTGAATTCTCATCAGCACTTCATATTGTTAGTTTTTTTAAAAAATTTACGCTACTGTAATGGATGTATAGTGATACCTCATTGTGGATTGAACTTGCATTTTCCTAATGAGTAATGCTGTTGAGCATCTTTTAGTGTGTTTTTGGCTGTCTATATCTGTACTCTTGTGAAGTATGTGTTCAGATGTTTTGCACATTTTTGTATTCTTTCTTTTATTACTGAATTTTGCGTATTGTTTAAATGTGCTAGTTAAGAGACCTTTACCAGGTGTGTTATGAAAATCTTTTCACTTAGTTTGTGGCTTGTCTTTTCATTTTCTTCATGGCCTTTAGAAGGGCAGAAACTTAAAATTTTAATAAGATCCAATTTGTCAGTTTTTTCTTCATGACTCTAAAAATTCTTTACCTATCCCACACTCACAATGAGTTATTCCTGTTTTCTCTAGAAATTTCAGAGTATTAACTTTGTCACATAGGACCTAATGATTCACTTGGACTGAGTTTTGTGTATGAGGTTTATTTTTTTTATATGTGGATGAATAGTGTTGTAGCACTGTTCACTGAACTTCCTTCATTGAATTTCCTTGCTATCTTTTGTCAAAAGTCAGTTGACTATTTATGTGTGGGTCCTTTCTGTTCCATTGATGTGACTGTTCTTTTGTTAGTACCACACTATTTCAACTAATATGCTTTTATGATAAGTGTTGAAATCAGCCTGACTGCACCAACTAGGACTTTAGTATAGTAATGAATAGGAGTGAAAAGAATGGACATTCTTGCCTTGTTCCTATTCTTAAGCAGAAAGTATTCATTTCACTATTACATATGATGTTAGCTGAAGGTTTTTCACAGGTATTCTTTATCAGGTTAGGGAGGTTCCCGTCCATCTGTTCTTATTTTCTGAGAGTTATTTACATAAATGATTTTGAACATTATCAAAAGTCTTTTCTTCATCTATTGATATTGTGATTATTCTACTTTGTTGTTGTTCCAGTCACTAACTGGTGCCCAACTTTAAGACCTCATGGGCTGCAGCATGCCAGGCTCCTCTGTCCGCCACTGTCTCCTGGAGTTTTCTCAGATTCACATCATTTGAGTTGGTGATTCCATCTAACTACCTCCTCCTCTGGTACACCTTCTCCTTTTGCCTTTAGTCTGTTTATATAGGCAGTTACATTGATTGACTTATAAATGTTGAACCAACCTTGCATTCCTAGAATAAAACCATAGTTAATCATGATGTCTTATTTCTCTTACATATTTTTGTATTTGATTTATTAATATTTTGTTAGGATTTTTGCACTTTGTTTCATGAGGGATATTGATCTGTCTGTGCCTTTTCTTGTAATATCCTTGGTTTTGGTATCAGTGTAATGTTGGCCTCATAAAATGAATTCAGAAGTGTTCCATTTTTGGAAGAGTTTGTATAGAAGTATTAATTTCTTCTGAAATGTTTGTTAGAATTTGCTAGTAAAGCCATCTGGGTTTGAGTTTTCCTTGTGTGAAGGCTTCTAACTACAAATTTAAAATTCTAAAGTGAAGAGGAACTAAGAAGCCTCTTGATGAAAGTGAAAGTGGAGAGTGAAAAAGTTGGCTTAAAGCTNGTATGTCTTCTTTGGAGAAATGTCTATTTATATATTCTTTTATACATGCATATACATATATCATCACAGGTTTTGTGTGCACCTTTTCCCCTTTTCTTTCTTTCCTCCTTTCTTTCTTTTCATTCTTTCTTTCAGGAAATCTTTCTTTCTAAGGCAGTATATAATGCAACTGACTTTTCCTGAAACTTTTCTATTGAGCTTTGGAGAATATATACCTTACGTATATTATTTGGCATTCTTGCAATATCTCAGGTTGAAAATATTTTTGTAATAATATAAAATTTCTATTTTAGTATTTTATAGGGTCACATTTGCCAGTCAAGCCACTTTTTAATTTGCTGTACTGTGAGCCATGAAATTAAAAGACGCTTACTCCTTGGAAGGAAAGTTATGACCAACCTAGATAGCATATTCAAAAGCAGAGACATTACTTTGCCAACAAAGGTCCATCTAGTCAANTTGCTGTACTGTGAGCCATGAAATTAAAAGACGCTTACTCCTTGGAAGGAAAGTTATGACCAACCTAGATAGCATATTCAAAAGCAGAGACATTACTTTGCCAACAAAGGTCCATCTAGTCAAGGCTATGGTTTTTCCAGTAGTCATGTATGGATGTGAGAGTTGGACTGTGAAGAAAGCTGAGTGCCAAAGAATTGATGCTTTTGAACTATAGTGTTGGAGAAGACTCTTGAGAGTCCCTTGGACTGCAAGGAGATCCAACCGGTCCATTCTGGGGGAGATCAGTCCTGGGTGTTCTTTGGAAGGAATGATGCTGAAGCTGAAACTTCAGTACTTTGGCCACCTTATGCGAAGAGTTGACTCATTGGAAAAGGCTCTGATGCTGGGAGGGATTGGGGGCAGGAGGAGAAGGGGACAACAGAGGATGAGATGGCCGGATGGCATCACCGACTTGATGGACGTGGGTTTGGGTGATATCTGGGAGTTGGTGATGGACAGGGGGGCCTTGCCTGTTGCAGTTCATGGGGTCGCAAAGAGTGACTGAACTGAGCTGAACTGAGTAAACACTACCTAATAACTATTAATGAAACCAATTTTTTTTCTTGCAGGAAAATCTAAGAGGCTGCATGTACAGTCTAGACATCTTGGATACTTTCTAATCATGAATAGAACTCAGAAACTATATTTAATAAGAAAGATAAAGTGATAAATATTTATATATTTGATTATATAAAAAGTTTGTTGTTATGTGACAAAGATGCCACAGGTGAAGAAAAATTCGCAGTTCATCCAGCAATGAAGACTGGATTTGGAAAAAGTAACAAAGATGTAACTGCTCCTATAAACTGACAAAAGCAAAAAGCCCCAACTAAAAAGAGTTGAACAGACAATTCTCAAGAGTGCAAATCTAAAGTTATGTATATATTCAAATTCTGCCAAACTTCCCAATAGACAGAGAAATGAAAACTAAAATAAGAAAGACATCTCACTTTACACTCATCATAATGGCAACAATTTTAGTGAGCTGTGGCATCAGCCTTGGGTGATGATGGGAAATAAATACATTGACATAGAAGGGTAAGGTGGCCCAGAATCTCGGTAAGGTGACCTCTCAATGTCTACTAAAAGTCTAAACCTCAAACCAGCAATTCCGTGCCTGGGAATCCATCTGTAGAAAGCTATGTGAGGATGCCTGTGCAAGGGTGTTTATCATCCACAGTTTTTAGCTGGCAAGGACAAAAGGATGCCTGCAATCATGGAAGCCATCCTTTCAACCTTTCAAAAGGGTGAGTCTCGTTCCCTCTGGATGCTGGCAGGGATTTTCACCAGGTGTTGATGAGCATGAAAAGTTAGAAGCAGACTAATGTAATTACGACGGGTTCAGTGATTTTCCAAATCCCTACATGCGTGTGTGCCTGTGTATATCTGTGTGTATATAGCATATATTCCAAGCCTCCATAATAAAATGTGCTGCATAAAAGTAGTCTGCTCATGTAGATTAGTCGCATGTATCTGCACTGGAGGAGCTGCATGAAGACCAGGCACCCGAGGGCCCATGAGGGTTACCCTGTGCATTGAGATTCAAGGTGAACTTTGTTTTCCTCTTTATATCTGCCTGTACTGTTTGAACTTTTTACATGAGCATGTATTATTCATAGAACCAGAAATAGCCCAGAGAAAGCTGTTTTCATTGAAAGGGAGAAAGGAGATGAAGGAAGCCTGTTCTGGTCCAGGGACCTTGTGGCTGAGGAGGCCGGAGCCCCCACACTGACGGTGGTAGAGAACTAGGGTGCTTTCCTGCCTTGCCTCCCTCAAGGCTGCTCCACCGTTTCTGGAGGAGACTCCCCCCCCCACCCCGCGGCATATGCCTGCCAAAGGGAAGAGCCCTGTCCAGTGCAAGAGCCTTGGTCAGCTACTTTAACGGTCACCATTTTCTTTTTTTGGCAGACTTTTAATTTTGAGATAATTGTAGATTCACACGCAGTTGTAAGATAAAATACAGAGCAACTCACTGTACTTTTCATCCAGTTTTCCTCATGGGAATATTGTGCCAAAGTATAACACAGTATCACAATTAACCTTGGTACCAGCCATCCACCTTATTCAGATTTCCCTGGGTTTAGTCCTATGCAATTTTATGTATGCAGCTCCGTGTGTGGCTACTACGGTCTAGATACAGAGCAGTTCGAGACAAAGATCCCTATTGCTAAACCTTTATAGTCACAGCCACTTCCCCAACTCCTGGCAACCACTAACCAGTTCTCTATTTCTAGAATTTTGTCATTTTGATACAATTATATATTTGGAATCATACAGCTGCTTTCACTCAGCATAGTTCTCATCACCATCCTTTGGATTTTAAAATGAATTGATGGAGAGCATGACCTTGGGATTGCAGAGACTTGGCTGCAGTTTCCAGATCCTTTTTGTTAGAGTAACTTGGCCTCTCTGAGTCTCCATTGTCTCATCTAGAAAATGGGAATCACAGCACCTGCCCTGAAGGGATGGAAGTGAAGTTCACTCACTCGTGTCTGACTCTTTGTGACCCCATGGACTATACAGAGCATGGAATTCTCCAGGCCAGAATACTGGAGTGGGTAGCTGTTCTTTTCTCCAGGAGATCTTCCCAACCCAGGGATCAAACGCAGGTTTCCCACATTGCAGGAGGATTCTTTATCAGCTGAGTCATCAGGGAAGCCTAAGAATACTGGAGTGGGTAATCTATGCCTTCTCCAGCAGATCTTTCTGACCCTTGACTCAAACCGAGGTCTTCTGCAACCCTATGGACTGTAGCCCACCAGACTCCTCTGTCCATGGGATTCTCCAGGCAAGAATACTGGAGTGGGTTGCCATGCCCTCCTCCAGGGGATCTTCCTGACCCAGGGATTGAACCTACATTGGCAGGCAGGTTCTTTACCACTAGCGCCACCTGGAAAGCCCCCATCTGGAGTGTCTTAACCTTCAGTGTCCTTTAGGGGACAGTGGATTGAATCCATGCCTTGTTCTTCATGCCTCTGTGGTCCCTCATCACATGCTGTCCCCTATCTGAAATGCCTGCTTCCTCCTCCAGGAAGCCCCTCCTGACTGCCTAAGTGGCCCTAACAGTTCCTTTCCCTACACTCCTGTCATTCTGAGCTACCTCACAATAGTGGTATTCTTCTGTCTCTCTATGTGGTCCATGAGCCCTTGAGGTTAGAGCTGTTTCCACAACACAGCCCAGTCACCCAGGCAGAGCACAGGCATACAGTAGATGCCAATGGGTGTCTGCAGAGTCTTCAGTGGAGCTGGTGGGGCTGGCCTGCCCTTCTACACATGCTCATCCGGCCGCCTTTAATTCTGTCACCAATATCCTTCCTCAAGAACTCTCCAGAGAAAGCACTGGCGATCCAGTCCAGTACTCTTGCCTGGAAAAATCCCGTGGATGGAGGAGCCTGGTAGGCTGCAGTCCATGGGGTCACGAAGAGTCGGACACGACTGAGCAACCTCACTTTCACTTTTCATTTTCATGCATTGGAGAAGAAAATGGCAACCCACTCCAGTGTTCTTGCCTGGAGAATCCCAGGGATGGGGGTGCCTGGTGGGCTGCCGTCTATGGGGTCGCACAGAGTTGGACACGACTGAGATGACTTAGCAGCAGCAGCAGCAAGAACTCTCAGTGGCTCCTTTTCAACTGCAAGGTCAAGTCCAAACTTGGGAGACTTCATACCACTATTCATTCTCTTTTTCTTCCCCTTTATGTATGGTAGTATATATATGTCAATCCCAACCTTGTGATTCATCCCACTCCCCCTACCCCCTACATCTACACATCTATTGGTTTCCTAGGGCTGCCATAATCAATTACCATAAACTGAGAGGCTTAAAACAACAGAAATGATATAGATTTGTTGTTTTAAGCTTCCCAGTTTGTGGCATTTCTACAGTTTTAAGCCCCCCCACCCCCCAGTTTATGGCAGCCCTAGGAAACCAATAGAGATTTATATATGTTAACTTATTTAATCTCCACTCAAATCTAGGAGGTTATTATCATTATAAGCTCCACTTTACAGATGGGGAAACTGAGGAAAGTCAAACGGCAATGGCTTGCTTAAGGTCACCAGCTAGGAAGGGGCAGAGGCAGGATCCAGGGCAGGCAACCTGGCTCCCGCAGAGACAAGCAGTAGCTTCAAGTTCACCCTAGCAGAATCCCCTCTCCAACACTCTCCAAAGCTCATGGCCATCACAGACATGATGTCCTCATGATGCTGAGCTGAGACCTACACCCCTGTGACATCCTGGCCTAGGTCACACACCAGAAGCCCATGTGCCAGGGAGGCCGCTTTTTGGAGGAGAGGATGGGTTCCCAGCCCCCACGGTGCTGCTTGCTCTGTCCTGGGGACCCTTGGCACTAGTGAGGAGGAAGTGACCATACCTGCCTCAGGGGCTTGTCCTGAGGGTGTGGAGTGAGCAGAGGGGCATGGATTCACTGCAAAGCTAAGGATGGTGAAGGTGCAGGTGCCTCCAAGCTCTGGGGGGCCTTAGCTATGGGTTCAGGTGGTCACATAGTCTTGAGAAATTTTGCAAACGTGAGATATTTTAGCTGCAATTGGTCAAGACCACCGTAGGGCTGCCATAACAAGGTACCATAGACCGGACAGCACGGAGACATTTTCTCACAATTCTGGAGGTTACAAGTCCAAGATCAAAGTGTCGGCAGGGTCAGTCCCTTCCGAGGCCTCTCCCCTTGGTTTGCACATGGCCATCTTCTCCCTGTGTCCTCACGTGGCCTTCCTGTTGTGTGTGTCTGTGTCTCTAATCTCCTCTTCTTATAAGGACACCAGTCATACAGATTAGGAGCCACCCTAAAGACGTCATTTACCTTAATTAGCTCATTAAAGACCTTATCTTTAAATATAGTCAGTCTGAGGTGCTGGGGGCTAGGACTACAACATATGGATTTGCGGGGGGACCAGTTAAGCCCGCAACTCCCCCCTCCCCTCTTTCCCACCGTTTCACATCATCATCCTTCTTCTATTGGGAAGTGCTGGGGTGGCTGAAGGCATTTTGGGGATGTAGCTGAAGGGAAGTTGACTGGAGGATGACTTGATATGCGTTTCGTGGGCAATGTTTATATCCTCCCCCATCTGTGTAGGTTGAGTTATTGCTCCCTGAGCAATCCTGATGACTGCCAAGGGTGCCCTCCCCTACGCCGTGCCAACCCAGGGGCACCTTGCCTGAGAATATGGGTAAAGGAAGAATGAGGTTTAAAAGGGAGTCCTTCCCATGGGGTGACCTGGATTTGCAGAACTTGAGTCACAAGACAGCTTTGGAATTATCTAATCCAGGGCCTCTCAGGCTTCAGCGGACACTGGGATCACCTGAGGCACTTACTAAAATACCGATTCCTGGACCCTGCTAGTCCAAGGCCTCACTTCAGAGTGGAGCAGAGGAACTGGGCATCTGCAGTTTTATGCGCTTCCCCATGTGCCTGGGAGGGGCACTGAGGTTTCGGGAAAACTGGCAGAGTCATCTTCTGGAAGATGTATACAATTTCTGGAAGATTTATTTGAATTTGGACAACTGCCTTTTATCCTCAAAATTAATAAAATCACAAGGAGAAACTGAAAACAAGAGAAAAAGCAATTCTTCCAAATCCTAGTGTTCACTTACGAAGGAATGATAGAGGTTGCCCCAAATTTGACAACAATCCTAAAAATGCCCACGACTACTAGTGGTGAATTATGAAGCCGAAGGAAAATTTCCTAATTAACACTTAAAAAAAAAAAAATCCATCATCAGAGGAGTGCTCTGAATTGCCTTTTTTCTCCGTAGAAAAAAATATTGCAAAATCGTTTTATGGAGACACAATCCAAAAGGATGAAAAATTTTAAAAAAATGTAGAGAAAGATATTATAAAGGTAAGAATTAGTTAATTAAAAATTATTATAACTTACAGAGGAGAGGAAGGAGAGGGTGGGACAAATGGAGAATGTAACATGGAAACATGTACACTAACATATGTAAAACAGATAGCTAATGGGAATTTGCTGTATGACTCAGGGAACTCAAACCAGGGCTCTGTAACAACCTAGAGGGTTGGGAAGGGGTGGGAGATGGGAAGGAGGTTCAAGAAAAAGGGAACCTATGTATACCTATGGCTGATTCATGCTGAAGTGTGGCAGAGAGCAACGCGATATGTAAAGCAATTATCCTCAATTAAAAATAAATAAATGTATAAAAAATTATTATCTTATTTCCTGGATTTTATATTGCTTGTGATAGCTGACAACTTAAAACACTGAAACATTTGTTCTGATTTTTTAAATTATTCTAAACATTCACGTTTGTACCTAGTTTTGTTATATAATTTTAAAATTTCTTTTTCTTAAAGAGAACCTCCAAAATTGTGAAAGCTCCAGGTGCTATGAAACCTGGTCCACCACTGCTAGCTGTCCACTCAAAATCCTCTCCCCAATTCCTTACCAGCAGAACCCTGATTTTGTTTCAGGCAACAATGAACCCTCCTTAATTAAAAAAAAATTTTTCAAGAAGCCAGGAGTGGCCATGTGATACTGACCTGGTGGTACATATAGACAATGGAATATTACTCAGCCATAAGAAGGAGTGAAATGGGGGGCATTGTAGTGATGTGGATGACCCTAGAGTCTGTCCTATAGAGTGAAGCAAGTCAGAAAGAGAAAAACAAATATCGTATATTATTGCATATATTTGGAATCTAGAAAAATGGTACTGATGAACCTGTTTGCAGGACAGGAATAGGGACGCAGACATAGAGAGTGGACTGTGGACACAGTGAGGAAGGAGAGAGCAGGATGAATTAACAGGGTAGCATTGACATTATGGGGCTTCCCTAGCAGCTCAGACGGTAAAGCATCTGTCTGTAATGCAGGAGACCCAGGCTCAGTCCCTGGGTCCGGAAGATCCCCTGGAGAAGGAAATGGCAACCCACTCCAGTATTCTTGCTTGGAGAATTCCACGGGCAAAGGAGCCTTGGCGGGCTACAGTCCATGGGGTTGCTGAGAATCGGACACAACTGAGCAACTAACACACAAGTGTAAAATAGACAGCTAGTGGGAAGTTAATATGCAGTGCAAGGGGCTCAGCTCGGCGTTCTGTGATAGCCTAGAGGGCTGGAATTGGAGGGGTGGAAGAGAGGTCCCAGAGGGAGGGGATAGGTGTATACATGTAACTGATTCACTTTATTGTACAGCAGAAACTAATACAACATTGTAAAGCAATTATACATCAATTAAAAATTAATTTAAAAAAAAAAAGAATAGAAGTCTCTGAGAAGAGTTTCCAGGAAAGTGGTTAAAGGAAGCCAACTCAGCTGAGGTATGCCTTTTGCCCTTCCCTTTCGTCTTGATTGCAAATAGTGTTGGGATCCTGGGGGAAGGGTGGCCATCTTGCCACCATGAAGATACTCTGAGGAAGAAAAGTATGTGTTGAGGATGAAGGAGTGAAAGGGGATAAAATCGGGGAGGTTTACCTTTGGGTTTCTTTCTGAGTGAGAAAAAAATGCTTAGTTTGCTTAGGCCACGGTATATCAGCATTTTGATTACTCACAGTCAAACATAACCCCTAACTAATATACATGTATCAACGTACCCCAAACTCAATGGCTTAAACAAGAGAAACTGATTGTTTTTCAGTTCTGGAAGCTAGAAGTCTGAGATCAAGGTGGCAGCATGGCCACACACCCTCTGGAGGTGCCAGGGAAGGTCTATTCCAGGCTCTGGGAATTTGCTGTTAATCTTTGGCATTCCTTGGCATACTGATGTGTCTCCCCATTTTCTGCCTTCACGTTCACATGGCGTTCTCCCTGTGTGTGTCTCTGCATCTAAATCTCCTTTTAATAAGGATTCCAGTCATATTGGAATATTTACCCCACCTCAGTAAAACCTCATTAAAAAAATTATTATTTATTTAGGTCTTCGTTGCTGTGCACGGGCTTTCTCTAGCTGCGGTGAGCAGGAAAGAAAGTGAAAGTCGCTCAGAAGTGTCCGACTTTTTGCGACCCCATGGACTATATGGACCATGGAATTCTCCAGGCCAAAATACTAGAGTGGGTAGCCATTCCCTTCTCCAGGGAATCTTCTCAACTCAAGGATCGAACCCAGGTCTCCTGCATTGTAGGCAGATTCTTTACCACCTGAGCCACCAGGGAAGCCCAAGAATACTGGAGTGGGTAGCCTATCCCTTCTCCGGCAGATCTTCCTGACCCAGGAATTGAACTAGGGTCTCCTGCATTGCAGGCAGATTCTTTACCTGGTTCGGATGCACAGGCTTCTCATTGCAGTGGCTTCTCTTGCTGTGGAGCATGGGTTCTAGAGTGTGCAGGCTTCAGCAGTTGTGGCACAGGGGCTTAACTGCCCCTTGGCATGTGGAATCTTCTTGGACCAGGGGATTGAATCTGTGTACCCTGAACTGGTAGATGGATTCCTAAACCACTGGACAACCAGGAAAGTCCAGTACAACCTCATTTTAACTAATTAATCTGTTATGACCTTATTTCCAAAAAAGATCACATTTTGAGACACTGGGAGTTAGAACCTCAATGTTTGATTTTTTTGGAATTCAATTCAACTCGTAACACCAGGGCCTGTCTCCAGTGCCTCCATTCTCTGGGTGCCTCTTGACTAAGCACTGAGTGCTGCTGCTACTGCTGCTAAGCCACTTTAGTCCTGTCCAACTCTTAGCGACCCCCTAGACGCCAGCCCACCAGGCTCCACTGTCCAAGGGATTCTCCAAGCAAGAACACTGGAGTGGGTTGCCATTTCCTTCTCCAATGCATGAAAGTGAAAAGTGAAAGTGAAGTCGTTCAGTCATGTCCGACTCTTAGCGACCCCATGGACTGCAGCCTACCAGGCTCCTCCATCTATGGAATTTTCCAGGCAGGAGTACTGGAGTAGGGTGCCATTGCCTTCTCTGAAGCATTGAGTAAGTCTTGGCAAATCAGCTGCCTGACCCTCTCTGATGCTCTTCTTCCCTTGTCACCAAAGCTATGCCCACACACCTCTTTGATCTCCACTTGCTTTTTCAGTCTGAGATTCATAGACAGCCAGTGTATCTGTTAATGAGAGTCTTAGATCTGTTCACANCTGCCTGACCCTCTCTGATGCTCTTCTTCCCTTGTCACCAAAGCTATGCCCACACACCTCTTTGATCTCCACTTGCTTTTTCAGTCTGAGATTCATAGACAGCCAGTGTATCTGTTAATGAGAGTCTTAGATCTGTTCACAGATATTCCAGGTCTACTGAGAACATGGGAAGTCTGCACTTCCCACCCTGATTCAAGTCAGGCATGGCCAATGACTTGTTTTAGCTAACGAGTCATAAAGCGAAGTGACATGTCTCTTCCAAGTGGAAGCTTTAAAAGCTGGTAAAATTTGCCACCTTTCATTCAAAGTGCCAAAAATATTATGCGTACATGGTTTCAGCTTGGGCTCCTGACTGACTAGAGCCAGCAGACTACCCTGCTGGTTCAGGTAGGATGTGAACAAGAAACAAGATGGTGATATTTGGGTTCATTTGTTACTTGGGGTTCATATAGCTTAACCTGATGTATACACTTGCACAAATCTGACAGTGGTCCTATAGACCCCCTTACCTGGTGAGACAATCTCAGGATAAACAAATTCTTTCTTGTAACCTACATGTGCTGGCGTCTGCCTACCTTCCCATCCCACACTTTGGATTCTCAAATATGTAACATTATGTGAGAGTTGAACCATAAAAGAAGGCTGAGCGCTGAAGAACTGACGCTTTCAAATCCTGGTGCTGGAGAAGACCCTTGAGAGTCGCTTGGACTGCAAGGAGATCAAACGAAAGGAGATGAACGAAAGGAGATAAAATGAAAGAGAATGAATCTTTGCCTAACTAAATCCTACCCTTCCTTCAACCCTCAGCTGGACATCACGTGGTCCATTT
>SJYA01008639.1:0-11174 GCA_006410615.1 Neotragus moschatus
AGACCACTGCAAAAACCACAGCCTTGACTAGGTTAAACTATAGCGCATCAGTTTCTTAGGGGCTGTATCAAAGCGGCACAAACTGAGTGACTTGAAGAGCAGAAAGGGATGGTCTCATGGTTCTGGAAGCTAGATGTCCAAAATCAGAGTCGGCAGGGCCATGCTTTTTCTGAAAGCTGCAGTAAGTATATCCTTCTTCCTTAGCTTCCTGTGGTGGCTGCCACTCCTAATCATTCTGTGCGTTGCAGCAGGATCACGCCAGTCTGCTTGCGTCATCACGTGGCATGGCATGCTCTTGGTATGTTTCCCTCTCCTCTTCTTTTAAGGATACCAGCCATAATGTCCATCCCACCCTAGGATGACCTTAGCTTAGCTAATTTCATCTGAAACAACCCCATTTCCAAATAAGATCCTCAGGGTTAGAATTTAAACATGTCTTTTGAGGTGGCACAGTTCAAAAGACACAGGGGTGTTGGGAGAGAAGGATGGAGTGTGAACATCGATCCTAACACACGGTATCTCTCCAAAATGTCCAGAAGGGCACAAATCCAACCAGAATGTTCCAGCGCTTAAGATGGAGAATGGACATGATGTATACTCACTGACAATCCTGACATTGCAAGGAGTTTTACAGCCCCTGCCAGTCGACTCCCAGTAACAGCTGGCTACCCCCAGTGCCAAGTCAGCTTTTCCTAAACAGCTTATGACTGGCTTCTCAGCAGCTGTTTATGTTTTCAGAATATTAAGCAGTGTTTAGTCACTTTCTCAGGGAGGGCTTCTCATGGCAGTTTCTAAAAATGTGCTGAGTGTGCTTCCAAAGAGAAAAGGCGCCAGAGGGCCTTCGGTGGGGCGTGCTGAGCCTTGTAATCACAAACAGATGACGGAGATTCCTGGCTCTGCTTCCAGCTAGCGAGGCCCCTGGGCACCAACTCACAATCCGCCTGGTATAATCGTTGTGGTTTACCTTACAAAAATGTCAAAAACTCTCATGGACTCTTCAGTGTACCAAGTCCTTGACTCTCCAGGGAACTCAATTTTCTGATATTACCAGGGGCCCAGTCTTCCTAGCCTTGTGATCATGTAAAGCCTGACATGGCCTCAAGGGACTAATAAAGAGAGCACCCCCAGCCCCGGAAGGTCGTGCCCTGAAATAAACCAGGACTTTGGTCCCACACCTCCTTGTAATCAACCAGCACCTGTGAGCTCTTCTTTCTGCTAGGGTCCCTGGAGTGCAAGCAACAGAATCTTACTACAGTAAGTCCCCTACATACGAACCCTGAAGTTGAGAGTTTTCAAAGATGCACACAGGCATTCCATCAACGTCAGGAAAGGAAAAGTGAAGTTTCTCAGTCCTGTCTGACTCTGCAACCCCATGGACTACCAGGGTCCTTCGTCCATGGGATTTTCCAGGCAAGAGTACTGGAGTGGGGTGCCATTGCCTTCTCCATCAACCTCAGGTGTGAGTGAAATCACAGCTCGCCCTGCTATTGCTGCCTATCTTTCAGCTCTGCCATCTGCTTCCTCCTTTCCCTCCCTCACTCAGTAACTCTGCTTACCTGTCCACTGGATACCAGCCCCTGTGTGACAGCTGTTGTCCTGCACACTGTGCTTTTCAAGGTACTGAATCATAAGGTTAAAAATGTTTTCTTTATTTTTGTGTTTATTTTTTCTGTTTTTAGTTGCTCAGTTATGTCCAACTCCTTGGGTCACATACATCCATTCACATGCCATCTACAGAGCTCACCAGCCCATTCAGCTCTCAAGGACCATTTATTTCTTTTATTTTTTTAATTATAAAAACAATGGATCACGGCTGTTGTTCAGTCACTCAGTCATCTCCCACTTTTTGCGACCCCATGGACTGTAGCACATCAGGCTTCCTTGTCCTTCACCATCTCCCAGAGCTTGCTCAAACTCATCCCACTGAGTCAGTGATGTCATCTATCCATCTCAAGCTCTGCTGTCCCCTTCTCCTCCTGCCTTCACTCTTTCCCAGCATCAGGGTCTTTTCCAATGAGTCAGTTTTTCACATCAGGTGGCCAAAGTATAGGAGCTTCAGCATCAGTCCTTCCAATGAATATTCAGGACTGATTTCCTTTAGGACTGACTGGTTTGATCTCCTTGCAGCCCAAGGGACTCTCAAGAGTCTTCTCCAACACCACAGTTCAAAAGCACCAATTCTTCAGTGTTCAGTTGTAAAAGTATTTTTAACCTTTTACAGTAGAGTATTGTACAGTTGATGGTGTAGTTGGGAACCTAGGCTAAGTTTGTTGGATGTACAACAAATGAACTTAAATGAGCAAATTGGATGCACAAGCATGCTATCAGAATGGAACTTGTTCATGTGTAAGACACTTACTATAATTTGAACAAAGGGAGAGAAATGTCTATTGAATGTATGCTGAGTATTCTGTGGGAACTTGGGAAGCTTGAAAAACTTCAGGAGGGGAGGAACAGAGAATATAGTTAGGGACAAAGCAATAGGAGAGCTCTCCTTACAGCATCCTTGTTGTGGAGGGATCCTAGAGCCCTGGGTGCCTGGGAGTCTCTGGTCAAGACATAAATTTATAACCTAACTGGACTCATCTCCCCTCCTGGGTAAAGCACAATATGGGGAGGGGAGGCACTCTTCAAATGAATGAGGGCTTCAGAAGAAGAGAGAGGAAGCTGTGTGCTGAGTACACAGCAGCAGCAGTTCCCATGGGTGGACTGGTGCAGATACATGCAGGACTCACCACATCCGGCCCAAAGGCAGGTCTGCCACAGCCCGACTTCTCTGGGTCATGTTCTGGCTTTCCTGCAAGGTCAGTGGGCCCTAGGTCTGTCTCACACAACGAAGCCATGGACAATGGGTGTCAGAGGAAAACCCAAAGAGAAAGAGGTCTGGATAGGAACATGGATGGACCTAGAGATGGTCACACTGAGTGAAATAAGTCAGACAGAGAAAGACAAATATCCTGTGATATCGCTTATATGTGGAATCTTAAAAAATGACACAAGTGAACATATTTGCGAAACAGAAAAAATTGAGTCACAGAGGTAGAAAATAAACTTAGGGTTACCAACAGGGAAAGAAGGAGAGGGATAAATTGGGAGATTGGGATTGACGTGTGTGTGTGTGTGTGTGTGTGTGTGTGTGTGTGTGTGTGTCAAGCCACCTTAGTCATGTCTGACTCATTGTGACCACGTGGACTGTAGCCCTCCAGGCTCCTCCTTCCATAGGATTTCCCAGGCAAGAATACTAGAGTATGTTGCCATTTCCTCCTCCAGGAGATTTTTCCCACCCAGGGATTGAGCCTATGTCTCTTACATTGGCAGGTGGGTTCTTTATTGCTAGTGCCAACTTTTATACACACTACAATAAATAAAATAGATAAGTAATGAGGACCTACTGTGTATCACAGGGAACTCTACTCAATACTCTGTAAAGACCTATGTGAGAAAATAATCTAAATAAGAGTGGAGATATATATATATATATATATGTACACACACATATATATATATGATTCAATTTGCTGTAAAGCAGAAATGAACACAAAACTGATAAAACTTAATTGAAAAAAAAGGAACTTGTAAATGAAAGCCTACTAAACAAGAGAAAAAAAAATCTTTAATATCCTGTCCTTCCATCCAAATCTAGCACCTGGTACAAAGTGAAGTGTTCTGTTCCAACTTGTGCCTGAAAGAGGTCAGTTTTCTTAGTCTGGCATCTAAGACCCTTTGCAACAGCAATCCAGGATACTTTCGAGAATGTTCCTTGTCTTTATTCTGGGTTTCCATAATGCATTGTATCAATACGTGATGTTACTTGCATTCATTATAGGTGCCGATACTTAGGAGTATTCAGTGTGGGCCAGGCTTCCTTGAGGAAGAGGAATTCCTTTGCTCCTCCAAGTACTAGCCATTACCCAGGCAGAAGATGGAAAGAGAGTCCGATAGGCAAGGCGACTACAGTATAATCTTTGGGTCACACAAGGGATGCTTAGCAGCAGAAAAAAAAGGCTATTAAGGGCATTGTGTTTATTTAGAGAGATAAGAGAAGACTTCTAGCAAGATTCAAAACTACAAAGTATTTTTTAAATAATACATGTGACTACCTGATAAACCAAATTTCTAAATTCCCCACTACACACAAAAATCCACAAATAGAAGACAAGAAGCAAAAAATTGATATAAATACTTGCAACAACTCTATCAAAGGGGGGTTTTACTGCATAAGAGTTCATTTGGGTTAATAATAAAAGGAGAAATTGTATAGGCAGTATGTTTAACTGTCCAACAAATATTTATTGCACACCTCCTATGTGTTCAGTTTAGAAAAAGAAATACTAATTGTTTAGAATTATATGAACAGAGGTTTAATCTCATTCAGTGACTTAATAAATGCAACTAAAACAGCAGGATATTGTTTTCATTTTTACCTATCAGATTGGCAGTGATTAAAAGAGATTACAAACATGGTTTGAGCAAGATTTAAGGAAAACAGATGTTCACATAGAGGTAATACGAGCAAAGTTTGGCATAACCTCTTTGAAGGTCTTTTTGGCCAAAAGGCCAATACCTAGTTCCACTACAAAGATTTCTTTTTTTTTTTTTTTTCCTATAGACATACCCACACATACACTCAAAGATACATGGCCAAGGATACTCAATGCAGTACTGGGGTGGCGTAGTGGTAAAGAACCTGCCTGCCATTGCCGGAGACACTGGAGACAGGAGTGGGTTCAGGCTCTGGATTGGGAAGATCCCCTGGAGGAGAAAATGGCAACTCACTCCAGTATTCTTGCCTGGAAAATACTATGGACAGAGGAGCCTGGAGGGCAACAGTCCATGGGGTCACAGGGAGACAATGGGTAATAATTTTTACTTCATTTTTTTGAATGAAATGAAATAATTTCTGCTTTTCTGTTTTCCATGTACAAAATTTATGTCTTGAAATCTACAGATTCTTACCAGGTTAATTTTTTTTTTTTTTTTTTGAGCGTCACAACCTTGTGGACTACCTTACTTTCTCTGAAGCCTCATTTATTTTTTATTCTTATTCCATATTTTATCAAATCCTCACATCTTAATCCAGCTGTCATTTGAAGAGCTGATTCATTAGAAAAGACCCTGATGCTGGGAAAGATTGAAGACAGGAGAAGAAGGGGATGACAGAGGACAAGATGGTTCGGTGGCATCACCAACCCGATGGACATGAGTTTGAGCAAGCTCCAGGAGATGGTGAAGAACAGGGAAGCCTGGCATACTGCAGTCCATGGGGGTCGCAAAGAGTCAGACATGACTGAGTGACTGAACAATAGTTACACTTGTAAAGAACCTTCGTGCTAATGCAGGATACTTGGGTTCGATCCCCTGAGTTGGGAAGATCCTTATAGGAGGAAATGGAATACCACTCTAGTATTCTTGCCTGGAAAATCCCATGGACAGAGGAGCCTGGTGGGTGACAGTCTATGGGGTCACAAAGATTCGGACACAACTTAGTGACTAAGCACACAGGCACAAACACACACACCACTGGACATGATATCCAATGAAAAACATTCCCAAAGTTGGACTTCTTCTGTCTGTTGAGTCTAGTCTCTCTTTCTGGTAAGCATATCCCCGGTGGGAAAGGCAATAAAGTTGGCTGGTCAGGAAAGAGCAGATCACCATGGTTCTAGAAAAATGAAGTGTTAGTCATTCAGTTGTGTCCAACTCTGCGACCGATGAACTATAGCCTGCCAGTCTCCCCTTATCCATGGAATTCTCTAGGCAAGAATACTGGAGTGGGTTGTCATTCCCTTCTCCAGGGAATTTTCCCAACCAAGGGATAGATCCCAGGTCTCCTGCATTGTAGGCATATTTCTTCACCATCTGAGCCTAAATGGTCTGAGCCTAATCTGTCTGCATTGTTGGCAGAGTCTTTACATCTGAGCATAAGAAAAATAGTTGCCAGAATTTAGAAACAGGTAATGCATCTTGAAATGCCCTAGAAGCACATCACATCTGATTCATTTTTTCTCTGCTCCAGCTTGCCTCCCAGGCTTAAATAAAAATTCCCTTGTAGATCATCCGGTAAAGGATCACCGGCTATGTAGGAGACCTGCATCCAATCCCTGGGTTGGGAAGATCCCCTGGAGAAGGGAACGGCTACCACTCCAGTATTCTAGCCTGAAGAATTCCACGGACTGTATAGCCCATGGGGTGGCAAAGAGTGGGACATGACTGATCAACTTTCACTTTGACTTCCCAGTCCACATTGTTTACACAGAACACCCCAGAAGACTTATTTCAGGAAGTTAGGGGAGATGCTTACTCTTAGGAAGGAAAGTTATGACCAACCTAGATAGCATATTAAACAGCAGAGACATTACTTTGCAAACAAAGGTCCATCTAGTCAAGGCTATGGTTTTTCCAGTGGTCGTGTATGGAGGTGAGAGTTGGACTGTGAAGAAAGCTGAGCATCAAAGAATTGATGCTTCTGAACTGTGGTGTTGGAGCAGACTCTTGAGTGTCCCTTGGACTGCAAGATCCAACCAGTCCACTCTAAAGGAGATCAGTCCTGGGTATTATTTTGAAGGACTGATGCTAAAGCTGAGACTCTAATACTTTGGCCACCTANGCATCAAAGAATTGATGCTTCTGAACTGTGGTGTTGGAGCAGACTCTTGAGTGTCCCTTGGACTGCAAGATCCAACCAGTCCACTCTAAAGGAGATCAGTCCTGGGTATTATTTTGAAGGACTGATGCTAAAGCTGAGACTCTAATACTTTGGCCACCTAATGCAAAAACTTGACTCATTGGAAAAGACTCTGATGCTGGGAGGGATTGGGGGCAGAGAGGAGAAGGGGACAACAGAGAATGAGATGGCTGGATGGTATCACCGACTCGATGGACATGAGTTTGGGTGAACTCCAGGAGCTGGTGATGGACAGGGAGGCCTGGCGTGCTGCAATTTATGGGGTTGAAAAGAATCGGACACCACTGAGTGACTGAACTGAAGGGAGTTCCCCTAGAAACAGGCATTCCTGCTGGAAGGGTGACCAGCGGGGCACAGGCACCAGCATCTGCTTTGGCTGCCACATTCCAACACCATCTAGAGAAACAGCAGACAGAGACACACACACCAGGGACCACAGAGATAGTTTTTGAATTAAAGCTGGAAGTCATGACTGCAAACTGCATGTTAACACTCTACTTCCAGATTGCGTTCTTAACGGCTGTGACACATTACAGCAGTTACCCCACACGGCCAAAAAGCCTTGCGAAAGGCACTATTAGCCAACACGGCAGACAGTTGTCTAATTAGGAACAATATCCCCGCTCAGCTGAGATTTTGGAAGTCACAGTGACAGAGGGGAGAGAAGCACTACCCAGGAGCCCTGCACCATACTTAAGAGACAGTCATCCTGTGGTATCATTGTGCCATTTTGGAGGGAAGAAGTCCTATTTCGAACAATGAAAAATAATAGCAGCAACAACCTCTTATGGCATGTCGATACACATTTAATCTTCACAGCAACTCTCTAAGCCCTGCTCTTATTATCACCACATGTCAAGACAGAAAGGCAAGGCACAGAGAGATGGAACCACTTGGCAAAGCACCCAGCAAGTCAGTGTGGAGGTGGGGTGGTAGGGGAACTCAGGCAGGGTGACCCCAGAGTCCTCACTCCAAAACCTTTGCTATGCCGCCTCTCTGTAATTAGCTGGGTGCCTGTTGGACTTAGTAGTGACTGATAATGGCCTTCTGTGTTTGAAATTTTACCTATTACAACTTGATTTCTATTGCCTCAGCTGCTTTGCATAAAGTAGGAAGATCACAGGCAAGTGCTGGAAGCAGAACTCTGGAATTTGCTCAGTCACTTGCTGACTGTGGAGCCATGAGCTGGGTATCTATTATCTCTGGTGACTTCATGTTATTGTTCCAGCACTAAGTTTTGTCTGACTCTTTGTGACCCCATGGACTGCAGCATACCAGGTTCCTCTATCCTCCACTATCTCCCAGAATTTTCTCAGATTCACGTCCTTCGAGTCAGTGATGCTATCTAGCCATCTTGGTCCTCTGACACCCCTTTCTTCATTTGCCTTCAATCTTTCCTAGCATCAAGGCCTTTTCCAACGAGTTGGCTTTTTCCACCAGGTGGCCAATGTATTGTAGCTTCAGCTTCAGTAACAATTCTTGCAATAAATATTTGGGGTTGATTTCCTTTAGGATTGTTTGATCTCCTTGCAGTCCAAGGGATTCTCAAGAGTCTTTTCGAAAACCTTATTTCAAAAGCATCAGTCTCTGCCTAATATCTATCTGTGGTGGCCCCAAAGGTAGATATGAATTTTTATAGTATTTTCTTATCTGGAAAATGAGGATAAGCGCACTCATCTTACAGGCTGTAGGATTAAATGAGACATTTGTAATGCATTTGCAATATGGAGTGAAAGTAGCTCAGTTGTGTCTGCCTGCAATATGGAGGGACACACACAGTAGATTCTCCATATATGTTGGTTCCTTCCCCTGTCTTAGCTCTACTTTCCCAGAGTCCTTTGTCCACTCTTATTCCCCTGAGAATGCAGAGGTGATAAGAGAAAATCATCTGCTTATTCTTCAGCAGCCCAAGCATTCCTTGGCTTGCAGCCACAGCATTTTGACCTGTGTCTCATGGTCCCATGGCTTTCTCTCCTGTGTGCCTCTGTCCACGTGGTGTCTTATTCTTCCTCTAAGGACACCAGTCATGTCAAATTAAGGCCCACTCTGATAACTTCATTTTAACCTGATTACATCTGCAAAGACCTTATTTCCGAAATAGGTAACATTGGCTGCTTCCAGAGGTTAGGAATCAAACATATCTTTTGGGAGGATAAAATTTAACCTATAAGAGAGATACAACATTTAAATCACAGAGCAGCATAGCATTGCTCCAGGGGAAACAGATGGACAACTGAGGCACATGCTTGGAATTTTTGCTAGATTTGCTTCTTTCAACCACGAAACGGGTCACCCACAAACATGCTCTATAGTGAAGATAACAGTAGATCAAGAAGCCAGAATGGTGGAGGAAAACTTCTTTCTCTTAAGGACAGGAGGAGTAAAATATTCCCCCTAACATTTGCTATGTACTGAATCCACTTTGCATCACCTCATTTATTCCTTCTAAGAGGTTACAAGTGAGGAAAGTAAACTGAAACTTATGAATGATTAAGCAACTTTGCTCTAACTGAAACCGATGGTAAATTTCAGGGCTGAGATGTCAATCAAGGCTCCAGAGCCTTACAATGAATGAGAACCTCTAAAGGGAAAAGCCATCAAAGTTCTTCAGTGTTGCACACACAGAAGAAATTAAGGTCATTGTATTGCAAAACCACTGTGTGCCCATCACCCGTATTACCACATGGAAATGGCAATCACTCATGTGGATGAGCTCACAGAGGGACTGAGGGCTACTTACCCAATTGACCTGATTTCTCTAACCACCTTCCATCTTCCTCCCTTGTCCTCATATCCCGTTTTATCTGTGGTTCTGGATGGGGCAGTCCCTGAGGTGTTTATGCAGCTGTAGCCCATTAAGATTCCCACAGTTGTCCCGAGAGGAGTGTGCTAAGATGTTCATGCTGAGGCCGGGTCTACCCACCTGAGCCAACAGCCCTGCAGTCTTTAACTAGCTCAGTGACCTCAGGCAAGTTAAGCTAGTATCATGGAGCTTCTGTTTCCATGGTTGTAAAATGAAGATAATTATGCCCCGTCATAGGGTTGTTCCGAGTATCAAATTAAATATGGCGACACATGCAAACACCTGGTGTAGCACCTGATACTTCACACGGATTTAGCTAATTATAGCTGACATGATAACTTCCATGACGCATTGGGCTCTTCTCTATTTTGGCTTATTGCACCAGTTTTCTGTAGTCTAATCCACATGTGGAAGAAGTAGAAAAAAAGAGCACTAGAATCATAAAATACAAATACAGTGGGATTTGGCCCAGGGGCAGACATATTTCAAACCAGGTGGTGCAGGTTACAGGAAAACACAGGGATCATTAGTTTCCTAGGACAGCCACGACAAAGTGACACAAAGTGAGTGAGTTAAAAACAATAGAAACACGTGGTCTCACGGTTCGGGAGGTCAGAAGTCTAAAATCCAGGTGTTGGCAAAGCTGTGCTCTCCTTGAAACCCCTAGAGGCAGATCCATTCTTGTTTCTTCCAGCTTCTAGAAGCCTTGGGAGCTCCTCGCCTTGTAAAGGCATCACTCTAATCTCTGTGTCTGTCTGCACAGAAACTTCTCCGTGTGTCTCTGTGTTGTCATGTGTTGGTCTTCTTCTAGGACCCAAGTCATGATGTGTTAGCAGCCCACTATACACTTGTATGATATCATCTTAACTAATTACTTCTACAATGACCTCGTTTCCAGGTAAGGCAGCATTCTGAAGACTGGGGAATTAAGAGTCCAATATATCTTTGGTGGGGGACACAATTCAACCTATAACAGACATGGGAACCAACTTCAAAGAAGATGACTTTTCACTCTCCCCTTCAGGACCCAGATGATGGTTTGTATTATGAGACCATCCAACCCTCAGACTCAAGAGAATTCATTGGGCAAAACTCTTCCCAATTTTGCCTTCAGTGCCATCACATTGATGGTTTGAGGTCAGCCACAGTGAGTGTGTTCCCCCATGACTATCAGAAAACACTGCTTACAGAGGCTACTATTTTGACTGTTCAGTTCAGTTCAGTTCAGTCGCTCAGTCGTGTCCGACTCTTTGCAACCCCATGAATCGCAGCATGCCAGGCCTCCCTGTCCATCAGCATTTCCTGGAGTTCACTCAAACTCACGTCCATTGAGTCAGTGATGCCATCCAGCCATCTCATCCTCTGTCGTCCCCTTCTTCTCCTGCCCTCAATCTCTCCCAGCATCAGAATCTTTTCCAATGAGTCAACTCTTCGCATGAAGTGGCCAAAGTAATGGAGTTTCAGCTTTAGCATCATCCCTTTCAAAGAAATCCCAGGACCGATCTCCTTCAGAATGGACTGGTTGGATCTCCTTGCAGTCCAAGGGACTCTCAAGAGTCTTCTCCAACACCACGGTTCAAAAGCATCAATTCTTCGGTGCTCAGCTTTCTTCACAGTCCAACTCTCACATCCATACATGACCACTGGAAAAACCATAGCCTTGACTAGACGGACCTTTGTTGGCAA